>JAFMSR010000010.1:10168971-10199417 GCA_022818135.1 Saxidomus purpurata
GATTGAATATAGCAGACCTTCAAATGCCCTTATGGTACCTCAATGTCACTTCGTGACGTAACAAAACAACGCCACATAAAGTATTATACTACATAAGTTTTTAACTTGCTGCACGCCATCTTGTTTTGAAAACCGCAACTTTTCTACGAATGCAGGTTTGTACTTTGAAATGCGAAAAATCATTTTCATATACATTCCGAAAAATGTTTTCTCTTTCTTATGACTCCATACAAAACCCCATTCTTCTTCTCAATCAATGCTCCGTTGTTATACGTACCAATAATTTTCGAACAAGAGCTATTATTTCGTACCCTAAATATTTTGAACCATTTTAGCGTGGGATACAATGACAGGGTGTGTAAGAGTATATTACCGGCTTGCCCGTTAAACAATTTCTGTTAACGAATCAGTGGCCAATCAAACGGCTCGAAATTTCATGGAAGTATATAATATTAATATGTTGATAGATATGAATTATTTACGTACTTGAATTATAAATCCATTCAAGAAAGACTGAAAACGCAATGTTCTCATTCGGTATTATCAGGTGCATAGAATGACCGAAAATAACCAAAAAGCCGTGAATAAATTATGCAGAAATTTGTAAATATAGTATTACAAATCAAGTAAAATGAAACCAAAGAAAAGACCGAAAAACATATGCTGCCGACCGAAAACAATTTGTTTTTCTAAAAATAATATTATATCGCTAGTACTGATTGCTTACAAACTATTTACAAATTCCATATTATATAATATTTACCTGGCACTCTGGTAAGTTCGGGTGTGTTTTCGTTGTTTCAGTTGATTATAATATCGAACAAATACATTTCACCGACTTAAGTTAACACCGCAGAGACAGTAGCGTAGTGGCAAGGTGCCTAACTTGTATGCAATGTTCCACGGGTTCGAATCCTGCACATATAATTTTTTTTTTATAGGAGTATGGCTATTTTTATTTAATTTGTGACACTGTCTTATGAACCGTTTTCGCTTTTATAAATTCTATGATTGTTGGTTGACTTTGCTTTGTATTTTTTATGTATTAATACTTACTATTGATATTCATGTCATTTCAGAAATTACATAAAATTACATCGTCCGTTGAATGAATGTTTTTCCGTTCATCCCTAGGTTATCTTCGAAATCTTTCGATATATTAGCCGAGGCAATCTTATCTTTAGAGCGTAACTGTTTTTCAAGATGATTTGCTTGTCGACATTTTCAGTTCTATATACAAATGTATGCAGGACGACGGAGAAAGAATGCTCAGATAGTCATTAAAACAACTTTTATTTCCCATGCTGAACAAAGACAGATTAAAAAAAGTAAAACAAAAAATTAAGCAAGACTTGAACATGCATACGCTAGATTGGTAGTCAAACGGCTATTCCACTACACTACTGCGGAATGCGGTATCTGCTACAGTACGAAATTGATATTTTATATCAATCGCTTGTTATATTTTTATCCGAAGATAACCGACCACATACGAAATATTCATGAGTGCCAGTTCAATATTGTCGCATGATACACAAAAATGTATTTGATAGGAAAAGCAAGGTTACTGTCTATACGTTTGTTTTGCTGGTTAGCTCTGTCGGGAGAGTATTCGCTCTTGCATCTCTGTAAGCGAAGGGCTCTGGGTTTGCGTCAGTGTGCACACTTTTTCTAACCCTGTGACATTTGGCGCTTTCTGACTGCATAAAATTAAAGTTGACAGGATTTTTACTATAAAATCTAGCTAACAATCGCTTTCATGTACTCAAAATTACGCCGATCATCTAATGTATTATCTCTTATTAAAGACAGTTCTTGTATATATTCAGCTCATTCATACTCGAGAATGGTAGTTAATATTAACTTTCTAATAAGCTGTGCAAATACCACACTTGGCATATACATGTAGTCATTTTGTCATAATATTATAGGAAAAGAGAAAGGGCTAAAAGCAAAATGAATTTAAAACTTTTTTCTGAATCACAATATCTATAAGAGCAAGGCGTAAAACTTCTTGCAATAGGTAGCAAAACAGGTATAAATAATTTAGTAAATTATATATCTACCTGCTTGAAGCAAAACAGGTATAAATAATTCAGTAAATTATATATCTACCTGCTTGAAGCAAAACAGGTATAAATAATTCAGTAAATTATATATCTACCTGCTTGAAGCAAAACAGGTATAAATAATTCAGTAAAATATATATCTACCTGCTTGAAGCAGGACAAAAGTATATGTACAAACTTGATTCCTTCAGTTATGTTTTTGATATTGTGTTTTTTAAATTATTTTTAGCCCCGGTTAGCGTGAAGAAAATGCAAAAGATACTGTATTTACCAAAATAGCATGCCACCAAGAGGGAGACTAAACCAATGTTCAATGAGACAAGGGATCTACTTCATCAGTTCTACAAACCATTCAACAGGGAGATGGCTGCGTTAATGGACGATTCACGATATATGTTTTCAATGACGTAGTACAGTTTAATTATACCTATGTATTGTGTTATTGTTACTGACTTCAGACGCATGTATATTGTACATAGACTCTGGTCCTGTGATTCTTCAACTTCCTTCGTGTTCGACGGAAATAAATCCCAATGGATGGAACAATTTTTTATTTGATTTGATTTGAAGCAAATTTTATTAAGGTCCGTCAATAAGAGCAACTATGTTAGCTTGTATTTGTAGATGAGACTTCGGCATGTCTCCCATCATGCCTATACCTATCAAAAGTGTTTTTCTGTGTCCGAAATAGGAGAGATTTACCTGACTTCAATTTCCAGCCAGTTTTTGCCAAAGATTGAATTTAATTGGTTGCCAAAAGTAGTTCATTCACGGCGACCAATGAGATCTTGGATGTGATTGACCTAGATTGTTGAATGGAACAGTCACGCTTTATCGGTTTAAACACTATTGCTATTTACCAACGCCATAATAACACCGCAGCTGCTGCAGTCTTTTATTATTTGTGGGTGTGAAATGATATTATTTTATGGATGGGGCCTACAAACGAAATAGACAGAAATTGTTAATTTAATTTTTGATCGCTCGAATCCTGTAAATTCTGACCGTCCAAGAACACACTTAAAAGACTGTTCATACAATTTCATAAATATATCTAGTTAAAAATAATTATTTCTTGCTTTGCATCAAACAATTGTCCTCAAATTGAAGTAAAGATCCTGTACTACTCAACTATTTGTAGAACATACATATTATGTAAATTAATGTATAAAAGCCCGTGGTGTATTACATTTTAACATTCTATTTTCCCAGGCCTACATCTACTCAAATAGTTCAAGATATCAATAGAATGAATGCTCGCAGAGGTGAAGGTCAGAATAAATCAATATTCTATAGATTATTCAAACATGATTACGAAGAAGGATCCTGTTGTTACAAAGATTTAAATAGAAGACACAGAGGTGCTTTAACTAAATTTAAAAGTGGAACAGCACTAAAAAATATTGAAAATGGTCGATAAACAAATATACCACTTGAATCCAGAACTAGTTTACATTGCAATAGCTTAAGTATAACTGTTTCAGAAGATGAAAAACATGTACTTCTTCACTGTCCTTTGTATTTTGATATTAAGAGTAAACGTTTAAATGAAGCCATTAATCAGTTATTTTGATACTTTGACCTGTTGGCCTAAAAAATCGAGAGGGGTATCTTATGACCATGACCGACCTACATAAAACGTTTGGGACAACAGGCCAACGCGTTCTTTAGTTATTGACTAGACATGTTTTTTCTGTTGAAGTCCACTGTGACATTGACCTTTGACCTGTTGACCTCAAAATTAACATCCGGGTCATCCGTCTTGCCTTGATCAATCAACCTTACAAGTTTAGAAATATAGGTAAAGGCGTTCTGTGGTTATTGATCGGACAACTTTTGGTCTACCGACTGACAGACCGACATGTGCAAACCAATATACGCGGGGGTGGAAGCATAATTATAGAATTGTGTTCTATTTAGTCAACATCAATATTGACGGATACGTTTCTGTCGTATTTTTCTCGTATCTTAGCAAAAACGCGTTGTCAGATAGGAATTCTTACTTTCAATAATACTGCGCTATATTTATGGCATGTACTATTTCAAGAACAAAACAGTGACATACTACTAGTAATTAGTAAAAGAGATATTCCACTTTCGTAAACAACACTCGTGTGTTTACGAAATCGAGCAGTTAAATATGATTATAAGTGTAAATATGTTTATCATTCCCACTTGTTTCCCTTATAATAGAGACAAGTATTTTGTATAAGAACACCCTCTCTCTTCGTTTTAGCTCACATGAGCACTGTACTCAGGGAGAGCTTTTTTCGCGTGTGTTTGCGAGTGCGTGCGTTTATGCGTAAATTTATTGTTCTGTATTACGATTTAAAGGTTTTAAAATAAATAGTTTATGTTTGTGAAAGAAAACAAAAGGGTTATTATAGAATGCCATTATGTCCATAAACATTGTGACTTGGTTTAGTAAATAATTGACAAATGTTTTAAGATGAATATAATGAATAGCGAAACTTGAAACTTCAAGTGCTATTAGTCCAGAGTGCCTTGGGCTATCTAGTATACCATTGCGCTTGCACATGATAAAAGGTCATAATCAAGGTCAGCTGTACGAAATTTGTAAATTAGTTGGAAAAACTGCGCAATTAGTCCACATTTCATCTCCATCTAGCTTGAAAAACAAAAAAAACTAGGCCAAAGGTCAAGGTCAGCCAAGGTCAAATTTGAAATCTGTTCCAAAAAAAATGCACATATAATTCAAATTTCATTGCTGTAACTTCAAAAACAGGAAAGTGGGACAGTAGGTCAAGGTCAATGTCAGTCAAAGTTGAAGTTGAAATCTTCATGAAAAGCTGTATACATGGTCCATATTTGATTGGTGTAGCTTAACAAAGTAGGTCAGCCAAGGGCATCCAAGGTCAAAGTTGAATATGCATGCACAACTAACCTTATAGTTAAAAGTTCATTGCTGTAGCTTAAAAAAGTAGGTCAGTAGGTCAAGTGACACCGGGTTCGACTTTGTAATCAGAATCAGTAGGAGTATTCTATTGGCAAAGACCAATTGTACTATCTAGTTTAAAAATCATTGACCTAATGGTTCTCAATTATTGAACATAACGAATCTGACCTAGACCTATGACTGAGTGACCTAAATATCAAAAGAGCTCATTGTTAAGGTCCTCCTGTCCATGATGTATGAGGATCCTATACCAAATGGTTCTCGAGTTATTGAACATACTAGGTATCCCATGGGCAGTTTTGAGCCAGGGGTCATGAGTTCAACAGTCTTGGTAGAGGTTCACTACACAACGCTACTTACCAAATATCTAAGCTCTGGGTCTTTGGTTTTGGAGAAAAATATAAAGTTAAACATTTCCCGATATCCCTCTTTGTAAAATCGAGTGAACTCGGGTCGATTTTGGCCTTGGGTTCATCATTTGAACATTTTGGTGGAGGTCCACTACACTATGCTACATTCCTAAACTCTTGGCCTGGCGGTATAAATCGAGAAAAAGTTTTGAAGTTTTAACTGTATAAGTTAATATATAAAATCAAGAGACCCCCGGGGCGGATTTGACCAGGAGATCATTATTTAAACACTCTTGGTAGAGTGCCACTAGACAAACTACATGCTATTTATCTAAGCTCTTGGCATTGTGGTTTGATATTAGATAATTTTAAAAAGTTTTTCCTGTAGGAAAATTTCTGTTCCGGGGAGAACATGATTTTAACAATCCTAGTAGAGGTCTACAAGGCAATGATACATGCCAAATATCTAAGCACTGGGCCTTCCGCTTTTTGAGCAGAAGATTTTTACAGTTTTTCCTTCCCGCTGCCATGGCAACCATAGCATGTGATAACATGGCATGTGATAACATTTTGTAGTATAGGTAGAGGACCACCCAAGGATCATTCTTGTGAAGTTTGATCAAAATTGGTCGAGTGATTAAGGAGAAGTCTTTTGAACCAAAATGTTCACGGACGCACGCACCCACTGACGGACGATGACGGAAAATTTGCTCATGTGAGCTTAAAATAAACCAGTTTTATGATGATAGTACAAAAGGGTATCCTAGCTAGATAGCAGACAACGAACATTTGGTGAAATTTTGGCAATTCAATGTCCATAACTTCATATTGTCTTGAGCGACCTAGCATTTTATTAAAAAGTTGGTGACAACCTTTAGCGACAATATACACTCAACAGGTTTAGAAACGCAAAGATTTCCCCTGTTGAACATTTTTATTTGAATGACGCTATTGTTTTTATTTCTATTTAAGTCATTTTTTTGCGATGAATTATTGAAACTTTAACAAGAATTCAATTTTATATCGTTTTTGTTGTGTTTTAAATTTGAATAAATTTGAAACATGATAACATTGTTAAAATAAATAGTAATTGGAATTTCACAAATACAATTGCCCGTGAACAATGCTACTGTTCTCTGTGACAGTGTACAAACATTGTACATGAGTTTTTTTAGGATTTGTCCTGGTTTTTGTAATATTCGAAAAATCTACATAAACTGCCTTTCCTTGTAAAGCTCAGTAGCAGGTGCTCCTAAAAGAGTTTTAATTCGGCTGATATACCCGTGGAGGTATAATAAAGTCGCAGGTTGTCATAGACGGAGTGACAAATAAGTAGGGATGGCAAGGAATATCTGAATATTCGTTCATCTTCCGAATATTCGGATCCGATATAGGTATCCGAGTATTCGGTAAATTCGTCCAAAAAACGAATTTCTATTAAAAACTTGACAATAAGTTTTCGTGAAAATAATTAATTTTCAATTACGGCCGATAAAGTGTCAGTTTACAATACCCGGTAGCCCTGGTGATGACACTTTCTATGATCAATCTTTAGCGATAGACAAAAGAGGTTATGCAAACAAAAGAGTTTCAATTTCTAGGTGAGAATTGTTGAACAAACATTTAGATTAAGGAAAATTATTATGCAAGTGTTTTAAAGTCTTGTTTACGCCTATACATGACAGAGAGGCGCTTTTAGCCATTGCAGTTATGAAGTATCTTTTTATACTGCGCCCCGTTTTTGAAACATTAAACACATTTATCAAATAATTTTATATGTCTTAATTAAAATGAACAACTTTTCAGGTTGTTCTTAATTGAAGCTTTTCTTTCTCAGTCCTATTAAACCTCCTGCAGATCTATAAGTACTGAAATGAATTTCCAAGGAAGCAGCAGAAAAAGAAGTAAATGTCCGTGTAACGACTCTGTCACGGAAAAAACAAAACCGAAAATACAACAGTCCTAACTGAGTTAGGTCTCGTAATAACGTATATGAAATTTATTTTATCCTAATTTTATGACATGAATGAATGAATCTTTATAAAAGCCATTAATTGTCTGACTAAAAAGATATAAAAGTAAGTTCTCGGGAAAGAATATTCACCTGGCTAGGGTAACTAGCCAATGATATTCCTCTTTGCACAAATATAGCAAATATAGACATGTATGTATGCTGATGATACGACAATGTATGCATCAAACAAAAATGTCTCAAGTGTTGAAACAACACTGCAAAGTAGTATTGATAATATAAATGTAAGTTGTAAGCATAATCAGATGGCAATAAATCCTTTGAAAACTACGTACATGTTAATAAGCACTACTCGAAATAAACCTTAAAATTTATAATGTTGATGTAAAACAAGTCAAAACTCAAAAATTGCTCGGTGTTTACATTGACGAAAACTTAAAATGGACTGAACAAATTAAACACGTTTGCAGAAAGCTTCAATCTAAAATTGCTTTATCAAAACGTGTATCGTTCTTTCTCACCGCAGAAATGAAACAAATGTTTTACAATGCATATACACTGGAATAAATGTAGTCAAAAAGAATTATAACAAATTAAATAAATTACAGAAAAGGGCTGCCAAAATCATTCTTAACAAACCAATCCGAACTCCTACAATACAATTACTGTATGAATTAAACTGGGTATCTTTTTCAAACAGATGTACATATCATATTGCATTAATGGTTTAAAGATCAACCCAAGGATTCACTCCAACATATATAAAAACTTAATCACATTTTCAAACAACAAACATTATAGTTTGAGGTCATCGACAAAAAAGATTTAGTACATCCTAGGCCAAAAACAAACTTTCCGAAACAGGCATTCATGTTAACGGCCATGGAAGTATGGAATGATCTCCCAGATATTGCGAAAAATAAATAAACAGTTCATACATTCAAAACAACTTTAAAAAAGTACCTAATTTAATCTTCAGTTTAGTTCATAGCAGCCATTGGATTAAGTTTATAGTGCTTGGAGATCAACGCTATGTAATTTCTTTGAATATTTTGACAGGCATAATACTACCGACAAAGACATTGATTTTGAGGTAACTTTTGACGATAGAAAACTTAAACAGTATTTAGATCTATACAAAGAAAGTTTCTTTTTCTTTTGAGGTCATAACTTTGGACAGAGATGAGAGAAGTCACTTGTGCAAACACTCTATCGTTTAAGTCCAAGGACCTTAACATTTATAACTTCAATTTTAAATCGATGTACATTTTAAAAATACAGAGTAGTATTTTTTCAATGATATTGTAAAAATAACAAAGGCTCCCTCGCAACTCCTTTTCATGAAAAAGCAACTTGAATACAAAGGAAACGACTATGTCAACACTGTTTTAGAGTGAATAGAACATGGTTCTATCATTATTCTATCGGTACATTTATTTCGCAATATCAGTAATTTAAAAAATATCCTGTATGGAACTTTAAACGGGAAGCATAAAAGAAATCAGAATGAATTAAACAGGAAATTTATTTAATAACAAAAACAGAATAACAATAACCTTTGTCCTTAATCATTTTTACTGGTCTAGCTTTGGGCCACCAGTGTTGGTATTACATACATGTAATTCATAAAATATTGTTTTGACTCTGTCGTCAAACTGTAACATTATGTTGGCGGAATATGTACCCAGGCTTTTTCAATAGTCTAGCCATTTCTGTATTAAATGGAGTAAAGAAATTATATAACATCCTTTTAGTGTCCTCGGTCATTGCTACCCCATTCGTCTTTGCAGTATTAGATATACGCCTATTTACTATCCTCGACATGAGTTCCACTGGCACTGGGTCTGCAAAGGAAATATAGTCACAGTTAATACATAAAGGCACAACAGATGAATCTACACATGACGAACAATGTTCTATTTCAAGTATTTCATTGGTGGCAAGTTTTGTGACTTTTCCAAGTTGTTCGATCACGGTCTCCACTATTTGTTGTTTAGTTAGTTAAGTACATTTGCACAAAACTCGCCATCATTTCTCGTTTAATAAATTAAGTTTGGTAAGAATGTTTTTAGTACTGAGGTAATGTCGAGTTCAGGTTAAATCGAATTTTCATTTTATACTCTTTTGCGCAGCAAATATTTCAACTTATATAAATCACTTACAAAAATAATCAGCCACGATAGCTGGGCCATTTACTTTGTTGAGAAAAAAGCAGTTACTTCTACCCATTCATTGGTGAGCAGACCATGACACATGTGGCGTCTGATGCCTGGCTAAAAGATACACCTCACGAGACATGGTTGAAGATAAAAGGGACAAGCGCCATCCACAATTTGTAGTCATGGAACAGTTTGATAAATCTGTATTTCTATGAGTCAGTTTCACACGATAACCGCTGTCTTTATATATGGCTCCTTGGAACAACAAGTTCCGTGGACAACGTGCAAGTCAACAAGTAGTACACTTCCTTTATGTATTTGCACGACGAATATTATTTCTCGAATCATCAGTAACCCCGCACTAGGCGGGAATATTCATTTCGGATTTTTTCTTGACACAAGAGAACGAATATAATGATGACCGAGGATACTGGCTGTACCATTTGTTGAAATGAAGGAGTTGTGAATAGTGAATGATCGAACCACAATAATATATATTGTGTTTTATTACTTACTCATTTCTAGAAAACGAAACGTCTCCTTTAACGTTTTTTCTATGTCAGTTAGATACTCTGTCATAAGTATAGGCAAAACCTGTTTTTTTCCGAAGACAGAAAATATTTCCCTCATATAGAAAGCATAAAATCCAGCACGAAAACTGTCTGCGAGATATATTCCTCTCTGTAATATACATGAATAGAGCTAGATATTTGTATACGACACTCGAGTTTTTAAAATAAATTCAAACTCCTTTTGGTATAGGTATTTCTTTCCCCAACTTTGAGCTGTGTTTGTCGCCTGCAACAACCGAATCTGCGACACAAGAAGACACAACGAGAAGTGACCAACAGCAGAGATCGACGATCTGTTTCTATGCACCATTCTACATTGAGAGTTCTCATTACCTGCCAACCTTTTTATATACATTATGTAAAGTATTAGTGCGAGGGTACCTTGGATAACGATTGCAGGTCGACATGTAAAAAATCTAATATTCTTGTATTCATATAGATCTATAGAAATATGAAATATCGTACCTTGATTAATATATCCGACAATGTATTGTTGTAGATACATCTTCTCATAGAGTAAGTCTCAAAACATGCTCTATATGCTTCTATTAGAAGAGTCGTCTGCTTTTTGAACATAATTTCTATTCTCTCCGCAGACATATTTCTTTTCCTCATCTTTGCTTCGTGCAAATGATCGGAAAACAGTCTAAAAGTGTATTTAACATAATATCATAATAGATCTAATAATAATAATAGGGCCTAGAATGAAATAATAGTAATAAAACACATTATACAATCACTATTAACATAATCTAGTTATAATAATCAATTCTAAAATGGAATGGTCTATATTTCTATTTTGACAGTACCAATAACTGTTCATGGGTTCCCGCAATAATGATCTGCACTAGTTGCAAGAGAAGAAAAGGTTAAAGGATTAAAGTTCACACGAATCGCAGAATGTGAAATCACACATACAAGCATAGAAAACTAAACACAACAAAAACCTGAATTCGAGACCGAGCGTCCATGGTGACTGGTAACTTGCGCATGCGCATTTGGTTAATTCCTTCTCTGGCTCTATTATATACAGATCGGACAAGACAGGCTACCGGGGAGTCAGGGAACTGGTAAAAACATTTACCTGGTAACCGGATCTCTGAATATCACAATAATTTTGGCAGCAGGTGTTAGATGTTTAATGTAATGAAACGTTGTATATCGGGGTTCCTTCAATTCTTCGTTGCCAGGCAACAGATGCCATCCTGGTTGCATATGTAAGTTCGCAGGAGTTGCTTCAGCTGCAATAGTTTAAACTGGTAACTTACCAAATTGTATACACTTGGAGCCACTTTTAACCCGACACTTTTCAAAATCCGATTTTCTCGAATACGGTTCAAGATATTTATTTCAAATTAAATATTATGTTGTTTGGCAACATCAGCTGTATAAAAATGATAAAATCTTTCAACTGTGAAGACCGGTTACTTTTGCATGTGTAACAAGTACGATTTCACCATTTTTCATGAGGAAATGTAAGTGAGCGAAAAATATCGATTATCATTTTCATTTTATTATTCTAACATTATTGAAAATTTCTCCTACATAGGCAAAGAAGAATTTGAGGGTGACATACCTACCAAGTATATCACTCTAGGAGCCCGAAACTATTTTTGACTGCTGAAATTCCCTCCCGCGTAATTTTCACACAACATCTTCGAGCGTGCATGCGTAAATACGCTTGGATTGGTATTATTGTGAATGAATTCACGTGATGTAAAACAAATTGTAATAATCTACAACAGATATACACTTCCGGTATCACCAGCAATATCAGAAACAACAAAAATAGAGGAATAACGTTTTATTTGAAGAGTAAAAAAGAATAACCAAAGTTTCACGAAATGCAATAAATGCACAGAATACTACAAATTCAAGGTAGCGACTTCATGTTGGCGAAGCAAATAGTACCCCTTTGAACATTTTGTTTGTTTAAATTAACGTGTTACAATGGAAATCGATTTTACTTTTGAGTGATACACCGGTTTGTTTATCACTGTGTGTCGTTTAGATGCTCCGTAAACCCAGTTGTTAGTTTGTTACAAAAATTATTCTTGTATCGAAGAAGTGGGTGGGGTACGGAAGGCATTACATTCCTGATTTTATTATGAAACTAAGGTACGCCATGGCCGTCTTATCATGACTTGTTTGCTTATATGCGGTACATATTTCATTATTTGCAGTAGATCTTTTATCAAATGCAGTAGATATTAAATTTTATGTGGTAGAAGTGGTAAAAGCACCAAACATAATGGACTCAGTCACTACCACATATATTTCATTTTGCACATCATATAATGTAAAAAAAACACGTATAACGCTTTATCTACTACACACAATAACAAATCTACTGCATATATTGGTGTTTGTACCTCACACAAATTCAAATGCACAGCATATAAAGACAGTACCACCACATATAAGAAGAGTTGTACTACATGTAACAAAGAAAGTACAGCATTTAAAGTAACTTGAACCACACATAATAAACTATCTACCATGTACAATTAAATATCTACTGCATATAATAAAAGATCTACTGCATATAATGAAATATGTACCGCATATAAGCAAACAAGTCATGATAAGACGGTCATGGCGTTCCATATGAATCGGTGACTGATTTCACGTTATGACATTTTGTGAATTCGGATTTTACAGCGATGTTTTTTTATTTGTTCAGTTTTATATGTATTTGTTAATCAATTAGAATTAAATTTCGCAGAAGTATGTATTATGTGTTGAATTAATTGTATTCTAAATCTGAACGAAATCTGCATACAACCGAATTATATAAGTGTCGGGTTAGAAGTGGCTCCAAGTGTATATAGGGTAAAATATCAAGTGTGAAAAGATAGATAATTAAGTATCCTATTTAATATCATTAAGCATGCATATTGTACATTTTTTACTCAGTGGGACATTCGTATTGAATATGAAGAACTGAAGCCACCCAGAAAGTTCATTCTCCTTTGTGACATAGTATGACCTTAGTAACAAGGACATGCTTTTAATATTAACCCTGCTGTGCAAAAATAACTTTATAAGCTTAGGTCTTTAGACCGAGTAATGACCTAGATCAGTCTGAACTCCATGCGGTCTGGCTCGAATCCATGCTGGTTACTTATCCGCCACAAACAACAGGAGTATCATATGCACACTTGTACATACATGTGTAATTGCAATTTATTGGATCGAATTAGTCAAATCCAAGTGGATCACAATACACACTTTACCAATGCAGATAGAATTTACTCAACAATAGCGGTCTTCAAACTGTTGCATTGTTACAAACTTCGTGTTAGAAAAAGTTAAATATCGGATAAAAAAAGTTTCTGTTATGAGCACATCCATCATGAGCACGTGGTTCAGATCGAAATATCCGTTACCGAGGGTAACTGTTTTGCCTTGAACGATCTGTCGAGTTCACGCAAAATAGTTAATACCCGGGGTGACGGATTTTTCCATTTGAACTAAATGTCTCATGATAGAAACTTTAATTGCAAACAGTCTTGCACTTTCAAACAGATTTCTAAATGCAAACTTATCAAATTAATGCATTTTAATATCAAAACATGTATGTAATAATTATGTAATAAGTTCTTACCGGCTCTCGAGACTCGAAGAGAAGGAGAAGAAATGTGTATTAAATGTCTTGCCTGAGGACGCTACAACCGTTGGTTGGGATCCGAGACCACTCCTCTACAGTGGATTAACCGTATGATCATACATTAAGACAAAAGGCACAGCAGAACTTATATCGCTCAATTAGACTGACTGGACTGTCTCGAATAAATCTGTGAAAATCGGTTGGGTTGTTATCAAGGAAAAGTTAACAGAAGTCTATGTGACCTTGAACATGACCCACTGACCAAAACAAACATTATTGATAATCTACGCAGTAAGACCAATCATCTTACGAAGCTAGAAGACTGTTGTTGATCATTAGATCTCAAAATATTGAGAGGAAATGAGTCACTGTGCTCTTGACCTTTGACGCATTGACCCTAAAAACAATATGGATTATATCTACATGTTGCATGCATCATTCTGATAAAGTTTAATGAAAGTTAAATGAGAAGTGTAACCTGTATAGTGTTATCAAAAATAGCTTACGTCTTGGACCCACTGACCCCGAAAAACGTAGAGCTCGTCTAATCAGTTGGACCAATAAATCTCAAATATTGAGCAAAAAAGATTTTCAAAGTTCGGGCCACTGTGACCTCGACCTTTGACCCACTGACCCTAAAACAATAGGGATCACCTTTTACAGGTTACAGGCAACATTCTGACTAAGTGTGATAAAAGTTGAATGAAAATCGTGACTTGTGAAAAGCTAACGAAGGTGACTGTGACCTTTACCATGACCCACTGATCCCAAAACACAGTAGGGATCATCTAAAAAAGCTAAAAACTAAATCAGTAAAGTTTGAAACACTACCTGTGATACACGTTGATGCACAAGACCGTATAGTTTGGGCAGCCGCGTCAAACAGGGATATATAATACTGAACGCTACGGTTGTCTAAGCCCTTATGTAGTAATTCTGAAACAAAACAGGGAAAACAAAAATTTGTAATCTTGATTTTTCGATGAAAGCTTGCTTTTCGACAATTGTTCATGATTTACTAGTAACAGAAAGAACTTTGGTCTTAAAGTTTAACATACGTTACGGCAACTGAATATGCGTAACGGGTTGCTTTCTTTGACGTGAAGTATATTTCCCACCCTTAGAATTTTCTTAATCATCTGCGCGCATGAGACTTAAAGGTCGGAGGTAGGAATAGTATTGTATAATCTAAGAATCACTTTAATGGAGCATAGCGTAGAACATATTATAATATTGCTGCGTTAACTTTGTCTATGCTGAACAGGGATCGTATATACAATCTACTAAATCCGGATGAAAAAAAAACCGGGCGTAAGAGCGTAAAGATTATTGAAAGCTTTTTCATGAATATGTTTTTGTTTCTTTTTGAGTCATAACTGATACACTGGAATTGAGAAACAGTAACTAAATCGTAAATGCACAAACCATATAGAGAAGTATTTGCTTTTACACGAACCTAGAATGTAAATTCATTATGTCTCTGTTATAACGTCTGTAAAGTTAATTTGCATCTCCCATTTCAAAATATTTACATGAAAGCTTTGTTTCTAGGCCCGCTGTGATATGTAGTATCACAGTTTTTCTTGTATACCTTAACCGTATGCATACAACCTGCACCACGATGGACAGCTAAGACACGACCCAGGATGCACGAATACTTAGTAAAACTCTGCTTAACATTAATCAGTATAAAACAAAATGTGTTATTTACTTTTAAAAACTTTATGGGCTCTTAATGCACGACAATGAACTCCAAAGCGTAATCTTGGGAACCATTGTGCTTCTTTAAAACCTGGACCACGGAAGTCGGGATGTAGCGATAGTCTTCTAAACAGGTCTGTCGTCCCGCTTTTCTTCACACCTGAAGTAAATAATTGAGAAAAGTTAGCAATCTGAGGTGGTAGTGCACGACTCATGAAATATCAGCCTATGGCACAAACTAAAACGGTATTTTAATATCAACTTGAACTTTTGGTCAAGTATTGGATATTGAAAAAGAAAATGCAAACAGGATGTAATTACGGTAAACTTACATATTTTAAAGACATTTATATTAAAACCTGTCATAAGAATTACCACTTGCGTTTTGAAATTTGGTCGTAAGGTCCGTAAACAAAGTTATAAAAAACGTAACCTTCAAGTTTGTGGAAAAGTTATTAAATATCCTATGAACATGTCGAAAGTTTTTAAATAACGGCCGAAGACGTATAAATTTGGTCTAGAACTGTTTGTAATCAGTTAAAACTATTTATT
Organism: Saxidomus purpurata; assembly: GCA_022818135.1. Taxonomy (NCBI): domain Eukaryota; kingdom Metazoa; phylum Mollusca; class Bivalvia; order Venerida; family Veneridae; genus Saxidomus; species Saxidomus purpurata. Next base: position 10,184,874 of record JAFMSR010000010.1, read on the forward strand.
TATTCATTACAGGGAGTTTGTTCAAACATAATACATAGTTTTTATTTACAATAATAATGTTGGCTGCTCCCTATTCGATTATGCAACCCCATGGTACAAAAATTAAAACCTATTTTAAATTAATGCTTGCGCTGTGCTTCCACACAGCGCCAAACAACTGAGTGTAGTTTTCTCTTAGAGGTGCACAGCGTGGATGTCTAAATGGCGAAGCAATGAAGTCTTCCATAGACAATTAAAGACTGTTCTACCCATCAACTGTATTTGATTTCCAGTGCCAAGATCACGGGTTCCGCACATCATCTCGATGAGGTGATTATTTAGCCAAAGTTTAATTCAAACCCATCCAGCGGTTTTAGAGATATTGAGCGGAAACACAAAGTAGACTTTAACCTTAAACCTATAAGTTGTGTCCTTGACCTTGAGACAGTGAGACGTGATCATGGGTTCTAACATTGGCTTGATTAAGGGACATTTGTAGGAGTTTCATCAAAATCCTTCGAAGAGTTTAAGAAAAACTGAGCAGATACACACAAATCTTTTATCTTAAATGGTGACCTTGATCTTGAATCGGTGTGACCAGCTCATGGGTCTCCACATTAACATGATGAGATAAAGTAAATCTAACATGTTCATGAGTTGTGGATAAAGTGAATCTAACATGTTCATGAGTTGTGGATAGCCTCGGCAGAGCCTCGTTTTTGGACGTATCTCAACCCTCGGGTGGGATTTCCTTATCCACAACTCAATGGACATGGTAGATTTATTTTATCATGCCATTACTATGACAACTGCCTGATACAGTCAGTGACTTGAGAACACTTCTCCTTGTTTAAACCTATGGAAAAGTCAGAGGACATCAGATTTTTCAAGCTCCTCCCACTTTTTGCCGGACTACTTTTACAATGTAATACAGCTTAAAGCATTACAAAAATAATGAAATAAAACAGCCTAAATAAAACATAATTATTTGTAAAAAAAATGTTACATATAATAAACAATAATTTTTAAATGATTTAATTGTTATTAAAGGATCACTAATAACTTTATAATTACACAATCACTTATTAAGATGCTTGCATCTTTAAAAAAACATCTTCTGCTCTTAGACATCTAAAACAACAACAACAACATTAATAATAATAAATAAATAAAGATTACTTCTTAGTGACAAAATCAGAGTAAGGACAGGAAAAAAACATGAATAATATTTACATCAGTCTCAAGTTTCACAAAGATAATTAATCAAAATAAGCACTGTTTAATCTTAATTTGGCAAATCCAGTAAAAAGCACTGTTCCTTCAACTTTATGGCAACGTTCAATGTGCATTGGGATGATTTGTTGGAAGTTCAAATGATGAACATTGAAGAAATTAATGACAAGAATGAATTTGAAGCCAATAATGGTATTGATCCATCAATCTTTGATGAGGAATTTGATGAAGAAAAACAATTCAACGTCACAAAGTTATTGACTGATTCTCAGGTGTCCGAGTATTCGAAGACTCCTGTTTCAACTGAATGTCTTCAAATTCCTGAAACTGCTACTGAATGTTCTCAAGCAGCATCTGTTCAATCTCCTCAAATTGATGAAAATCACAGTGCTGTGCCTGTCCTTACTGATGTTGCCTCTGAAAATATGAACAAAGGCTTTATGACGGTTGATATGGACTCGGTAAAGGCTTTTAACGAGTTGGAAAAAAATCAGCACACAAAACGCAAAACTAATCAATATATAAATAGGCTTAAAACTTTTCTCAAACTGAAAAATGAAACACGAGAGTTCCATACCATCCCAATGACTGAGCTGGATGAGCTTCTTGCAATGTTCCTTCTCTCCATTAAGAAAGAAGATGGAACAGACTATGAGCCGAGTAGTTTAAGAGGGTACATATCAACATTTGACAGAGTTCTCCAGGAAAATGGTTACCAATTTACCATAGCCAAAAGTTCAAGACAAGGATTTCCCCTAACAAATCAGACTAAATCGGTAATTACAATTTATTAAGTCTATTTAATAATCTTTTTGAAATTTAATAAATCAAGCAAAAAAATGACGCTTCAAGATACATGTATTTCATTATTATAAACTAGATATTTAATTTCCCCCGATTTGTTTTGCTTATTAATAAAAAAATTATTTTTTCCAATATCAATTTTTGTTTATCAATGATTTTTAAATTTTCTACAAATAATAATTATATAAATCAGTTATTTTTCAAACAACAAAATGATTAGTATATAAATTTCAGGCAAAAACAAAAAATCTAAAAAAATCAGGTAAAGGCAACAAAGAAAATGCTGCCCAATCAATAATAGATGAAGAGATTGACAGGCTTTATGACACCGGCCAACTAGGTCTTTCGTCACCACAGTCCATCATCAACACCTTGTGGATAACATTTACCATACATTTCGGCATGAGAAGTGTAGAAGAACACTATCACTTATGGTAACTTTAAATGTCATATCTATTAATTAAAAGACAGTTAATCAGTCAGACTATTAAACCCAAAGATTTAAAACGCGTAAAAAGCTTTTTTATTTGAAAATCACTTATCTCAAAATCTCTGTTCAGAATGCCATTCAAAATTAAATTTCATGTGGCTGAGATTCACTGTTTCACAACCTGAAATTGAAATACAAAGTATAATTTTAGTTGCAAACTTTAACAAAAAATTAAAAAAAACAACATAAATTTACATGTAAATATCTATATGAAAAATTGTACATTGTAGAAAAAACATTGTTTTCAGTTGGGGCGATGTACAAATAAAGATTGATGCGGAGGGCACTGAGTATCTGGAATTTAAAGAGCGCCAGACTAAAACACGCACCGGAGACAGTGGTGGTTCTAGAAAGGTGCCTCCACGTATGTGGTCTACCGGAGATGAGCGGGATCCAGTATCTGCCTACAGATACTATGCGGCTAAGCGTCCGCATGGATTCAGTCGGGATTCGGACCCATTTTATTTGGCACCAAGAACAACCCCACCAAGCGAGTATGACCAGTGGTTCTTACAACAGCGGTTTGGAATTTAAAAAAATGGCACTCTAATGAAAACAATGACTGTAAAATCAGGCATTACACAGGCACCTTACCAACCATTCTGTCAGAAAACACACAATACAAAATCTCAGGGATTCTAACCAGGCATACTGATATCATGCAGATCACTGGGCATGAATGTGTACAAAGCATAATTAATTACAGCAACATTTCTTTGAAAAAGCAAAAAACTTGCTCTAATATTTTAAGCAGATCTACCACTTCAGTGAGATCAATTAATGCAAACAAATCTGCAACATGTACAAGTGCCTCTTACCTTGACAATGGTACTTCTGTTCCAATGCAGAGCGACATGCCCGAGACTCCACTGCCTGTAATGCCATTCAAACATATCGAACCTCCAGTCTCTGCTCCAAACACTCAGGTAGTCCATGTTCCAGCTGTTAATTACCCCACCCATTTCGCTCAGGCTGGAAATGCTCCAGGTCATGTGCAGTCAATGTTTTTTGGTGCTACTGTCCACATACAGAATTTTAATATGTACAGCATGCCTCCAAGGAACAATCAAGACAGTAGCAGTGGCAATTGAACAGTGTTGAATATTTCCGTTGTCTGAACAGGTGAAACACGTGTGTTGTGACTCCTTCGTCCGAATCCGTTATGTTGTTTGACTATTATAGCGTTTTAAGTGTTAATATCTGACTAACAGTTTGTAAAACATTGTTCTTTTTTTATTAATCTCCTTATTAGCTTTAAAATCCTACTTGTTATCCTGTTAAACTCCGTTAAATTTTTCCAGTTGATGTCTGTTTCAACCGGCGGCCATTTAAATTTGTTTGAAATGGTAATATGTTCCTACGCCAGATCAGCACTGATGGTATTTATTGTTGGTATTGTTTAATTGACTTTGCTGAATATCTATGATAATACACAGCAAATAAATTGTTAAAACAAATTGTACCAAAGATTGTGTTGTGTTATAAAATTATTGGTAAAAACCCTCGGACTACTTTTTTGGCGTATAACCCTCTTGTACAAAGTGGTTACCGTACTTTCAGAAATTAGCGCCCCGAATTAAAATAAAAATGTAAAATAATGATTAAAAATCATAATGGTGGCATGATGAAAAGAATAACAGGTTACTGTCTTTTCAGAAAGGATTTCTCAGACTCGGCTAGATATGGTCCGGAAGGGGCTCGGCAAGTCTCGCCCCTTCCAGGACCATATCTAACCTCGTCTGAGAAACCCTTTCTCAAAAGACAGTAACCTGTTATTCTCTATTTCTCACCGTTGAAATTGCATTTTCACACAAGTAAGAAGGAATTAGTGCAAATACAGGATGGGGATGAAAAAATGAAAATCAACTTTTTCTCGAATTTTACTTCAAAACTGCTATAGATGGCTAGAAAATGATCTAACTATTAGTAAGAAAATTAATACCAACAACCCTGCTGTATGTTTATTTCAAAAATAACAATTTTACAGTCATTTTCGATTTTTATGTCTGCTTACAATTAACGTAAAAATAGTCCGGCAGCGATGTGAGATAAGCGATGTGAGATAAGTTTATCTCACATGGGTAAATGCGCGGAAAAATGTATCTCATAGGTGAGAAAAGTTTATCTCACATGGGTAAATGCGCGGACATCTGTATCTCACAGGTGAGAAAAACATTTTACCTCAGTTTCATCAGATCCGTTCAAAGTATTAGATAAATTATTAACCCATGCCAATGCGTCCTAGCGGCATGAAAATAAGAGTTTGAAAGCATAGAGGTGCGGCGGGAAATCACAACACGGATAAAAATAGCCCAAACGTTACAAGAACTAACGTAAATGCTAAACATCGTCGAGAGACAAACAGGCGATTCGTCCGAGCCAAGAACAAAAACGTATGGAGGAAAATCAAAAAGAGGAAACAAGCCATTCAGAGGGGCAAGGCGACAGTAATCAACCTATCGAACAAAAAGTTATCTGATGTCGATAATATTCTGCTAGGAAAAGGACTTTCTTTTGTCCCTATGCTAAAAAGTCACGATAAAGTTAATTTAGCAGAAGAAATATTCAGATTTTCACGACGTTTGAGACTTAAGAGTATTTTTACGTTGATGGAGAAAATGACGACAACCAGTATGTTCAAGGTAAACATTTTTTCAATAAAAAGCAATCAACACTTATCCCAAAACAATGCGTGATGAGTATCTTGACTTCTATATCGAAGCAATTCACCAAGAAAAACTACAGTCGTCAAAACAGTAAAGGTATAGTAATTTTACAAACGAAGAATATTTAAGTCTGCAAACTTTGGCAAAGGACAAAGACATTATCATAAAAAATGCAGATAAATCGGCAAATGTAGTGATAATGAACCAAAGTGATTATCAAAATGAAGTGGTAAGACAGCTAAACAATGATAAGTATTATACGAAACTTAGTCATGATATTGTAGAAACAGTGAAACAAAATATCTGTAACTGCATTGGCAATTTATCAAATTGTGAGGACTATATAGAGGAAAAATTTGACACTTTCCAATATTTTGAACTTTTTGAAATACGAACCCCACACTTTTATATTTTACCAAAAATACATCAGCATCATGATCATACTTTACCTATTGGCTATCCTGGTAGGCCAATTGTATCGGCAAGTAATTCTCCTACTGATAACATTTCAAAGTATTTGGATTATGTCTTAAAGCGCTACATGCAATCCCTTCCCTCTTCCGTTAAAGATACGACGGATTTCCTTACAAAAATCAAGAACTCCCAGTAGCTATTTGGTTACGTTAGACGTGAGTTCATTGTTTACCAATATACATCATACTGGCGGCATTGACGCCTGTAAGTTCTTCTTAAGAAAAAATAGAAGTCTGTATAATAGTCAATTATATATTGATAATGTATGTGCACTTATCGAACTCACACTTAAGAATAACCACTTTCAATTTAATGATGACAACTACCTTCAGATTATGGGGACGGCTATGGGTGCGGCCATGGCTCCGGTATATGCGCCATAGTTCATGGATAAGCTAGAACAAGATTTTCTAGAAAACCTGTCAGTTTAAACCTACGTTATGACTACGCTTCTTGGATGATGTGTTCATGGCCTGGGATCATTCCCTTGATGAATTAAACACTTTTATCAAGGTTTTAAATGATTTTCATGATAAATCAAGTTTACTTACGATATTTCGAAAGACCACGTGTCTTTCCAGAATGGTTCATGTTAAAAAGACTAACATTCATCAGTATCTTGAATATTCTTCCTCCCATCCTAAAACGTCTAAGGATGGGATACCCTACAGTCAAGCTAAAAGGTATCGTCGTATTATATCTGATGATCACCAATTTGCCGAATCCTTAGATAAGTTACGTGAATGTTTCAAGCTTAGAAACAATTGACAAGGCGTTTTATAGGGCGCGTACTTTGACACAGGATCAAGCACTGTTTTACAATAATAAACATACACATACTAATATTGTGCCGTTTGTTGTAGAATATAAAAATTCCCTACCAAATATTGGCCGTATTTTACATTAATACTTAGTTCAAAATATACGTCTGCACCCCTTACCCCCGTCAACGCCCGTTCAAGGCGATGCAATAGGCCTAGGTGTACACACTGCACTAGAATTATTAAAACTGACGAATTTATGAGTTCATGCAATATGTCTAAGTTTAAACTTAGAGTAAATACGGAGTGTACATCTACAAATGTAATTTATCTCATAACATGCATAAAATGTAAAATACAATATGTGGGCCAAACACGACAACAAGTTTCGAGACGGATGAACAGTCAGGAATTTGATATAAATAATTTCAGCGATCCAGGATTTGCTAGTAATGTTGCTACTCATTATAATAGCTTTGAACATAATATGGATGACTTTAGCTTTTTACCAATTGATGTTGTTAAGAACGATTTGGACAGACTGATGCGCGATACTTACTGGATCCATACTTTAAATACAACCTGGCCCAGTGGTATGAACAGCGCGTATTATTTGATGTGTGAACTTTACATATCTCATATTCATTAGTAATGGTTTTTCATATAGGCATGTTGGGTTTTATATTTAATTATCGTGTATTGAATCAATAGAGGATATTTGTTTGTTTTGAGTGGATATGGAATATATCTCACCAAGAAGTGATACAATTGTAATAATTTATTTTCAAGAGCGCGGAGCGCGAGTTAAAATGTGAAAATTATATCACTTTGAGTTGAGACATATTCTATATCCTCCACTCAAAAACAAACAAATTTTCTTTTTATTTCCTGCTAAATATTAAAACAAAAGCAAATTTATGTATATGCACTACTTAAAAAAGTAGTTCCGGCAGACCTATATCACCCACACTGTGACTGATATGAGATATTTGTCATCACTCTATATTTCACTGATATAACACAGTTTTTATTAGTTAGCATAAAATAAATACATTTCATTTTAATAAAACCCAGCGTATCAGTCTGATCAATATCTATATTATAGACCTTACGTTGTTTACATGACGCGGACGTTCGCGTCCTTTTTAACGGACGTGACGTCTTTTGTTTTGTATGTTGTTTATTTTCTGACGAGGACATAAAGTCGAAACTGTAAAATTGAAAACTGCGTGTAGTCTTGATTTTATACGGAATATATATGGACTCAAACATTTGACCTTAAGTTGTCACCTTGACTTTAAGCAAGTGTGGCCAGCTTATGGCTCGATGAGGCGAACATTTGACCTGAGTTTCACCAAATTCCTTCAAGGGGTTAAAGAGAAATAGAACGTGCAGGAAATATTACGCAAGGACGAACGGACAGACGGACGGATGGACGAAGCCCATTCTTATATCCCCTCCTTCTGCGCAGCGTGGAATAAAAGGTACACGGAAACAGCGTGAATTTACCAAGAAGATAGAAGTATGGCAAGCAATGAAGACGGCCGTCATTGAATAAACGATTTTGATCGTCTCCAATAAAACATGGGTTCTTGTAGTGTCTGATGAACTTGATGGGCGGCTGAAAAGATAGTACACAAATATACATGATACATTGTAAAAATTGTAAACTTCTTCCATACCTACTACGTGTGTTGCATACAACAGGTTTTTGTCGTCGTTTAAACGGAAAAGAGTCTTGTTAAAATAAATTGTAAGAAAACAGACCGGATTATGGCGTACTTAAATCAACTTGTAGGACATTTTTGATGCGTCAGGGCTGCCTTACATCACACGAAATACGCAAATAAGCAGCCCTGGTATTCCATAATCTTTTATAAACTACCCCATGCAGAGTTGTTTCTCGCATTAGCATGTATATAAACGAGAACACGCCTAATAGAGACGGATTATTTATTTTGACAAATATACACTCATTTCCAAAAGAAAGTGTGCACTTTGGTTTCTGTGATTTTCATCGACTACTTTTCTGAAAGCCTACATATTTGGTACCAAAATTGAGATCTGTTTACATACAATATGGTGAACATTTTAGATTTTGCAATCGATCGATGACAAATACACATGAGATATAGTGTGCGAAAATTGAAGCCGATACGTCTGCTAAATATTGAAATATTTAAAATTAAGAGGTCAACACTTTCTTTTGGAACTGAGTGTAGTCATAATCTAAACAAAGAAATAGAGTTGTTTTATTTTGTAGGGTTAACGCACGTTTTTTCGTGTTATAACATCTGCAGAAACCCGAGGGATGGTTGGTGCCCGAGCCCGTTAGGGAAGATATCAGTGTTAGGCACCAACATATCCCGAGGGTTTCTGCAGGTGTTATAACACTAATAAACGTTCGTTAGCGCTATTCTAGCATAAATAACATAAAAAATCATAGAAATAAAAATGAAACGCTCTTACTGATACGACGTTCAATGATGCGCGGGACAACGTCCGTGTTGTTTACGTCATATTTATGACGTCACCAGCGGTTTTTAAGCCCGGCACTGTTGACGCCGTACATGATGTAAGACTTGGAAGACAGGTCCATTGTTTACAATGGCCCTGTACTGCGCATAAATGAAAACGGGTTATAACGGCGCGTGAATCTCCCCGTTAACACACGTTTTTTCTCCTGTTAAAACACCGGCAAAATGGGCAAAAACAGCACATTTTATGCTAGAATATTTCTTAAAGGTCAACGTTAAATGTGTTTGATGATCTCTCAATCTTTCTATCCATCTATCTATCAATAATCTATCCACCCATCCATCCATCATATGGATTTCCTCCAAGTGCTTCCCAATCTGCAGGCGGGTAGCTAAATCCATTCGGGAACAAAGATCAGGTGTTTGATGGGTTTAGAAAATCGTTTCAAGGAAAACTTTTGTTGAGGTAAAATGAATCTAAAATTTGTATCATATAGAGAAATCCACCAGACAGTCGGGTCAGATTTTTTTAAAAAGCCAAGATTTTATTTTCTCACTTACCGGACAGAAAAATCTCTATTTTAGCAGTGATGGAAAATCATATCTCACAGTACAGTAACATGATCCAGCATGCCGGATTTGCTAGAGTCGTGCGCCGGATCATACGAGTGCGTAGCACGAGTTTGATCCGACCTCGACGAGAGCCAATCCGGCTAATGGATCACATTACTATACTAATAACCCTTTTATTTAAGAAATAATAAATGCCTCCCTATATTTTATCGTTGAATAAAATATAGTCAGGAATTTGGATGCGTAGTAATTCAGTCACGAGTGCGTAGCACGAGTGATTGAATTTTTCGCATCCAAATGACTGACTGTATTTTATTCAACGATAAAATATAAGGAACAATTTATTATTTCGATTCTAACACGTTATTTTCTTTGAAAACAATCCTGAACTTTATTTTACGCGTAGTAGTACATCATTGTAACCTTAAAACGTGAGATACGATTGGACACGTTTGTTTACATACGTCACGTCGTTACGTCATTTAAGGCACGTCGTCCTTGGAAAAACGTGCTGTATTTTATCGTAAAATAAAATACAGGCTTTTCTCTATATGCTTATATAGGAAAAGCAGCCGCTTGTGTTAGAATATATACCATTTGACACTTGTCTGCGCGATAAACTAAATTAAAATGACATACTAAGCATACAATTGAAGAAAAACCCATTTTAGCGCGAAATATACGTAGTGTGCGACGTCAGTTTATTGACGTCATCGTATAAACAAATAGTAACGACCCAGTCAAAAGCGACGTTATTAACGACATGTGCATTTCTGGGCCAACTGAATGCAATCTTACAGATTATGCCGCGCTATTTGTATTGCATGTACATACAATACGGAATTTTTTTCTGTCAGGCCGTATTTGATGGTTGAATATAGGCTGTATTTTGACAGAATATGTATAGGTACATAATAAAGGGTTTTCTTGCATACCAGATGGGGATATCTGCAGTTTTTACCGGTGCTGGAAAATCTCATCTTACACCCCCCCCCCCCCACCCCCCGTATAAGACGACTTACGTGAATTACTTGTGACGTAACGTTATAAACAATGTGACGTCACTTTCCCAAACATAGCATCTAAAGAACGTTTGTTTTTATATTAAAATGCATCATTTCGATAAGTTTGTTTTTAAATATCTATTTCAAAGTGCAAGACGGTATGCAAGAAAAAGTTTCTTACATGAGATACTTGGTTCAGATGGAAATATCCGTCACTTCGCTCAGTGACGGATATTTCGATCTGAACCTCGTGCTCATATAAGAAACTAATAATCCCACACTCTGCGTGCACATCACATAAAAATCGAAAAATGACTGTAAAGTTTTTATTTTTGAAATAAACATAGGGTTATGGGTATTTATTTTCTTAGTTAGATCATTTCCTATCCATCTATATCAGTTTCGAAGTAAAATTCGAGAAAAAGTTGATTTTCATATTTTCCTCCCCATCCTGTATTTACACTTATTTTTTCTTACTTGTGAGAAAATGCGATTCAAACGGTGAGAAAATAAATCTACCATATCCATTGAGATGTGGATAAGGAAATCCCACCCTTGATATGGGATTTCCTTATCCACAACTCATGAACATGTTAGATTCTCTATGTCCCAATACATAAAAAGCGAGATATTACAAATCTAATACTATTGGTATTTTTTTCTAACACTACGAAATAAAATCAATACATGGTGTGAATCAATGCATGGTGTGATACAATACATGGTGTGAATCAGAATACAAATTTACAAATGAACAATTTGGTTTTCGTGATAGTAGAGAATGCAATTTTCATTTTTCATGCTTTAATACAAAATGTACCAGCTATATCGGAAGCCAAATCTACATCAACTCGTGACAAATATTTGAAGAGCTCTACAAATAATTAGAGATCTTTACAAATAATTACAGACCTCTACAAATCAATTGCAGAGCTCTTCAATTAATTAGAATATGTCTCTTATTATTAGTTGCTCTCACTACGTAATAATTGCTATCTCCAAATCATTTGTTGCTCTCACTAGCTTAATTAGTGAGCTCAACGAATCAATTGTAGAGTGTCTAACTGAATTAACGAGGACAACAAATGATTTGGAGATAGCAATTATTACGTAGTGAGAGCAACAAATAATAAGAGACATATTCTAATTAATTGAAGAGCTCTGGTTCAATTCGAACAAATTCATACGTAATTGGTTTGAATATAACTCTAATTCTATCAATAAGTTCTTTTGTGAAGTTCTGTTGAAGCAGAAGCAGGAGTACAGAATGGCAGAAATTGTTCGAATTTTGCCGTTGTTAAACGCGCTATGATTAGTTTATTGACACGTGGGAACATCATAGTGAGGGAAAAGTCATCATATCAACCTGAAATTACTGACTTTAATATGTAGATATATCCATCTGAATTAGAGAGGTCTACAATTGATCTGGAGATATCTCTTTTTCATTTACAAAGCTTTGCAACTGATTTGATTTGGAGATATCTTCAACTGAATTTCAGACCTCTAAAAATGATATGGAGAGAGCTGTAATTGAACTGATGCTGGACTCTATAATTAATTAAATTACACAGCTCTTCAAATGAAGTATAGAGGTTTCCAAATAGCTGTAGACTACATCAAATATTTGAGTATATGTAGGCTTTGCGTCCCTTATAACTAAAACTTTCTAAATTGGCAATACAATCTTCAAGCGTTATTTTATAATATTTTAGGTCTGCGTAAACAAATTCCTTATGTTGTTTTTGCGAAACTAATTACTTTTTATCGAATGTGGGTGGGCCAGGACTGTCTCAGATGAAACATTATCACTTCAATGCTAGAATCATTCAGAAAACTCATGGAAAAACCATGATTGAAAAATGGTGCAATCATGGTCAAAGTTCAGGTTTTAGCTGTGTTTTAGATATAAGATGACCATTGGAGTAGTTATAGCTTGTGCAACATTAAATTATCAAGGCTGGAACACGGTAACTAGAAACTCTAAACTGACAATGATATGACATTGCTTTCTTAGAGTGATCTGGAAACGATTTGATCATGGTACAGATCATTTCCAAAAGATGAAGGACAAATCAGAATCAAATCAAGAGTTTCACATGCCTATTTTTGCCTTCATGTTACAATGTTCTATTTGCTATACCTGGGAAAGCCATGTTTCAGACATTGTCATTTTGCTGTCACATTGTTGTCATTTTAGTTTATGTCGTAATCATGGTCATAATGTATTTAAAACACAACTAAAGCCTAGTCATTGGCCCTGATTGTACCATGTTTTAACTATGGTTTGTCCATAACTTTTTCCGCAGGGTAGCCTTGGTAGAGGGTAACATAGGAGTCATTTCAATTCTAACCAACGGTGAAAAAGGTGAGGACATTTAATGGTTAAGTAGTCACAGAGGACAATTGAACTCTAACCATACATTCGTGATTTTTGGCAAACACCATTGTTTGAATAATATCTATAGAGGGCCACCTAAAGAACATTTTTCAGGTGTTATTCCAAACTTCAGACACTCGTTTCTGAGAGACTTTAAAAGTGTTCCTACACAAATATTTTAAAACAAGAGACCTAAAGGAAACTATTAAGGAGAGAGTTTATAAATAAGCCCAGAGCTTTCTACTCAATCCTTTATGCTGTTGTATATTAAGTATGTATAACATGTGATTTCTAAATAAAATATTGTTTAAACCAAAGGAAACTATTAAATGAGGAACAAGTTTGAATAAACACGTTCAAGGACTACTAGACAATGATTCACCAAAATCATATGTCTGTGTCTTGCAGGCAAAATATTTTTAAATTATGGGTTCACATAGTTTCTTGACATAGTAAAGGAGATGTAAAATAAAACTTTGACAGTTTTAGGGAAACAAATCAGCGAATTTTTATAGTATACCTTAAATACATATGCTACTTCCAGAATACAATGAAATTAGTTAGGAAATATTTCCTTATTGGAAAGTATGGTTTCTAAAACGGAAAGTTACTAATTTTACCAATTTCATTCATTTTGCACAAACGTTATGTTCAGACTTCTTTAAAACTTGGCAATATTTTTTTTTTTTAATCTGAACGGTGGAAATTAAGACTTGTCTTTCCTCTATATAATACCGGTATCAATTTTAGATTAACTTTACGTCTACAAAAAGTCAGCAGGGAAACGATTTTCTAAACCCACCACAAAAAGTAACATTTGCATTCCAACGGGAAATAATTTTTTTTATAAATTTAGTAACACAACTCCAGACCTGAGGGCACTACTCTGATTTCCCGTTTGCGAAGTGTCGGCGACTGTTAAAGGGTAATGCAATTAATTGTCCGACAATGTAACAGAAATATAGACGTGTCCATTTTTTTTAATTTAGCAAGCTAAAGTAAATTTAATTGATAATAATAGGTTCTTAATATGAAGGTTTACTCACTTTTCCCATGATATCAATCAAATCCTTGTAAACAACCGTTTCATCATCTATTTTCAATAGTTTTTTAGAATGCACAACTATATCAGAGCGTTTCGTAGTGATTACTTCACTGTTTCCTACGTTTATGAAGTCTTCGATTCTAGTCTCTTTATTTGACAATGCGAGTCTTTCAAATATTTTATTTTGACTCTCCGCTTTCCAGCTGTGTTTTTGTAGAAAGCTTATAGAAATAAAAAATGAAAGTACAATTAAGAAAATAAAAATCAGTTTTATTATTTTAGTTAGTACATGACATATTCTCAACATGCTTTTTCTGAAACACCAACAACTTTTCTGTTATACAAAGGCACTCAAAAACACCTTTTTTTTACAAACGCGCTTTTGTTTCCGAACAAAATATCTTTTTTTTACACAAACGCGTTTTTGTTTTGCACACAAAATGTCTTTTTTACACAAACGCGTTTTTGTTTTGCACACAAAATGTTTTTTCTACACAAACGCGTTTTTGTTTCGCACACAAAATATCCTTTTTGAGACAAACGCGTTTTTGTTTTGCACACAAAATGTCTTTTTAACACAAACGCGTTTCTTTTTCGCACACACAATATCTTTTTTTTACACAAACACTTTTCTGTTTCGTGCAAAAACTATCCTTTT
>JAFMSR010000010.1:10206416-10219415 GCA_022818135.1 Saxidomus purpurata
TTTACCAATATACGTCTTTATAAAATAATCGCCACCGATGTTTCATTATATGTCGTGGTTTATAAAGACATATAGCGAAAAAAATGTTTTTAATGTTTCCGTTGAGTGACTAAACCGGTTCAGTGTGTATACTGGGTTCTGGTACTGGGTATAGTATGTGAATATGAAAAAAAAACTAGATATACACAATTGGGCCTGAATAGCTCTACTGAACTCAAGTAGAGACATATAGTGAAAAAAATTAATGTGTCTGTTGAGTGACTAAACCGGTTCAGTGTGAATACTGGGTTCTTATAGTATGTGAATATGAATTAAAAAATAGATAGACACAATTGGGCCAGAATCGCTCTACTGAACCCAAGTGTCTGTGGTGTATAACTGTAAATATTTCGAGTAGTATATTTATTAGAAAAACCAGGATTAAGTTTGTTTTCCTGATGCACATGTCGCGATAGATATTTAATTACTAGACAAATTTGATAAATGGCCGTTTAGCTCAGTCGGGAGAGCATTAGCACAACTTTCAAAGGGAAGTTACATGGGCTCGAATCCCGGCCAAGGTCCTGTTTTTTTTGCTCACCTTGTGACATTTGGCGCCTTCCGACTGACTAAAATTAATTTTACCACAAAAATCTAGCTATCAATCGCTTTCATATACTAAAATTTGCGCCGACTATCTTTTTTAATGGTATTTTTTATCTTTTTCCCCCTCAAAAGATTAATTATTCAGCACTGAAATTTACCATTGTGCAGTGTGCCGTATTTTATATGCATATCTGTAATTCTAATTTAGAACTGGCAACTTATTACACAAACTTGTAAGATGGGAGAGAGCCGAGAACCAGATGGGAGAGAGCCGAGAACCAGTCATGAAAAGCCACTTGTAAGGATGGCGATATTTTTTCTGTTGTTTTTCATTCATTCTGTCCCTGTGTCTGTCGTAAAACATTTCCGTAAAAGGTTGTATGTAATGTAGTTTGCACGAAAAGTCAAACACAAATCTTAAGCATCATAAAACATCGCAATTTCTAGGTCATACATATGTTAACATACAATATATTCAACTTACTGCATGAAATTCTGATTATTATTGGACGTTTCGGGGTGGGGTACGTTAGAATTATATCACATGGTATGATTTTGCTATACCTGTAGACATCCGGAGATCTAGTCTGAACGAAAATAAAAGCTTATATCGTGAATTAACCTGAGGTTGTTTCCTCTTGGACATAAACATTTGTCGCTCACAAGTCTATGCCCGCGTTTGCCATGGGAAATCATAATGACTTCAAATCGAAATGTTTTCAAAAACTGACAGTACCGAATGTGTTAGATGTAAGACGGGTTCGATGTGTTGCTTCTAGAATCAGAATGTTATTCGACAGAATATAAAAAATATCAGACCGGTATTAACGGTTCGTCGTCATGGCAGTTGCATAATATTAAGATATATATATATATGTGTGTGTGTTTGCAATTTGATATTGCCTAAGGTAGGGCAAGCCATTAAAAAAAGAACAGCACGCTTTAAAGATTTGTTTTCTTCACGCACACATATGATTTTAATAGTAAATGTAAATATGGATTAAAACAACACATTTGGTTGCGTTTTCTGTGTTTTCTGTTCTGTTCTGTTGTTCTTGTTCTTCAATTTTCTTGTGATATGACATTGACAGTAGTAAGGGAATGAGAGGGCTAGCAGGGTTTGACTTCCACTTCCACTTAAGGTGTTATGTAAACATTGACTTTCACACCTAGGTGTAAACAAACAATGCATAGAAATGTGTTGAATGGGTGTATTGTGTCAAGATATTTAGTATTGACGCGCGAAATGTTTCGTGCGCTTAAGATTAAATGGAGAACAATGGCGGGTGTTACTAATTGCTCTAAGTAGGCTTAAGTAATTATAGTGTATTGTCTCTCAACTATTTGGTATTGATGCGCGAAATGTCTTTGGTGCTTTAGATTGAGCGGAGGTGTCGTTGTTCCAAGTAGACGGCTTTAACTAATAACTATAGTGTATTGTTGGGGAAAAGAAACTGACTCGGGTGAAACTTTCAACTATTTAGTGATGCGCGAAATGTTTTTGATGCTTTAGTTTGAATTCGGGTGTCGTCACTCTGAAATCGTGCTACGTAGGTTACAAATATTTGTAGTAAAATGTTGAGGAAAAGAAACTGAATGTCCCGTTGCTAAGGTGTAACCGTTTTGTTTTTTTAAATGTCAGAGACTCGTGAACTGGGTTCCCAGAATGGCAATACTCAACCAGCCCACATATGGCTGAAGGAGAAAAATCACACAGCAGATGCAGAAAGCATAAGTACAGTCCCATCATACGGACAGTGCTGATGCCCACAGAAAGAACAAAATTGACTCAACGATTTTGTCATCTTCGTCTGCGGACGAGTGGTTTGAAACAGAATCGCTAATAAAGTTTATAGCGCCTTGTAGTATAATGTGTTTAATAGGTAACATACATGCAGTTATGATGATATGTATTTTTTAAAAAGACGTATTATTTTTCACAATAAATGATATTTGAAATATAAATTTATGTACATGTATTAACGTTTATACATACATAAACTGTACTTGCGAAAATCGCGTACTTTTATTTGTTGAAACTATTTTCTGTTTTCTACAAAAAACTTCTTTTATCGAAAAAATGCTTTTGCAACGAAACGGTCTATTTACTTTAACGCTGTCAAAGATCGTATTCTGTTACAGCGTTTATCAGGAAAAGTTCTCGAGCATGGCTCAAAGTATCATCGTTTTATCACGGACTATCTGATCAAGATTTCGGTAAATCGCTCAACTTAGACACGAGTCCTAGATCAACTAACCGTTAGTTTATGCTGAGAACAAAACTGTTTGATTGGTCACTACCCTGTAATCGAGCTGACTACCACCGCTCGCTGAAATTTCCTACAACAGAACGAAACGGGGTGTATAAAGTATCTGATGCGGATTATAGCATACTGTCCAGGTATAAACATACGCTGAAAGAAACTTGCGAGAACAAAACTGTTTGATTGGTCACTACCCTGTAATCGAGCTGACTACCGCCACTCGCTGAAATTTCCTACAACAGAAAGAAACGGGGTGTATAAAGTATCTGATGCGGATTATAGCATACTGTCCAGGTATAAACATACGCTGAAAGAAACTTGCGTCTCGCCACGCCACGGTACAAGACTATTCTGTTCTGTTGCGTATCGTATCGTTCACTATCCTCCCTAACAAGCCAAATAACGCATTCTCTGGTCAAATTAATTGGCCGAGCGTGCCAGTATTAGTGTTGTAAATATATTTGAAGATATATTGGTATAAATAAAAGAACCAGCAAGTTAGCAAGTGTGAATAAAATGTAAAGCGCAAGAATCGTCATTAGTTATTAAGATGCGTCTTTAATTATAAGCTTATTTTTCAGGTCGTACAGTGTATACATTGAATAAGAACGGCGGACCATAAGCGCATATACAAACAAAATAAGCGTATTTCCCTTCTCCATTCCAATCGGTCTCAATGGTGTAGTGGTTGAGTCGTCGGCTCTGTACTTTTCCGAGTGGAGTTCAAATCCCATCCAATCCTTTTTTGAAACTCTTGTTTCACTCATCTTTTTAACCGTTCTTAAATCTTTTACGGCAATAATCATAAAAATCTTCATTAATGTGAAACTAATAAGGATAATGGCAATGAAAAATTATAACTATTGGCGTTATAAAATACGGTAATGGCTGATTTTAGATCTGGTTATTTGAAAATCTAGACGGTAAAAATTCATTATTCTTTGCCGTTATATTAAAAAGAATAGTATAAAGACAAAATTTATCAGAGTGAAACCACTTTACCGTTTTTATTATTTTTTCAACTCTGAAGTCATATACAGCATTATCATCTGGCCCCGATTTCACGAAAATACTTAAGTAACTACCTAGTAACATGCTCAGCTTATTTCAACACTTATAAGCCACGTGCATGTTTATTCATTTAAAGAATTAAGTTTTTCAGAATCGTATTTACCCATCTATTACAATTATTATGCACTTGTCATTATTTTTGCAGGAAGTAATTTATTTAAGCAAATTCTTAAAATCCTTAACTGTTTTTATTGTTTATTTCAGTCTCATAATTGTACATTACATAGATAATATCACATTGCATATAACATCATTTACAAAATATCGCAGTATTAAACATTATCTCATGTACAATGCCACTCCTATTTGAGTTATAAGAGACTATGAGAAAATAGTCACTCTACATTTCAAAATCAAATCATTATTCTATTTTACATGTGTACAGCTAAAAACCTAAACTTGTATTCAAATGCATTTTTCACTGTATCTGACTTGCATTTAGTATTATTCAACATTTTTTTCTTTCAACGTGTTAATTCTATTTAAAAATAGACTATCGTTAAAAATGACAACAACAAATATCCTTATTTTATGTGAGAATAAGAATTTAAAATAACAGGCTTAGCTGAGCAATTACTTAAGTATTTTCGTGATATTGGGACCGGGGCAGGATCACAAGTGAATCTATTGTTACTGTATTTCTACAGTGTATACTGAACACTTATTACCAAAGTTATGTTAAATTGTTATATGATGGTATTGTATATTGACAAATTATTACACGCCACCTGAAGGTGGCGTGTATATTGGAATGCAGCAAGTAAACTTTCCATGGGGTGACGTAACTCCTTTTAGACTGTAAACTGATTTCACAGTGTGTTCTTTTGTAACAAGCGGTCTTTTGATTTGAGATCGCGAACCAGTCTAAATTTTACGTAAATAGCCGATTTTAAACGAATGACTACTAACAGATAGTTGAATATACTTTACGAAACTACCAAGTTTATGATGTGTCCACTTCTTATTTAAAGTGTCTGGGAAGCTAAATTCGTTTGTTTACATAAATTTGTACCGCCATTCCGAAACAAACGTCTGTACACATATTGGTCAATAACGAAGTTATACGCTCAACAATTCAATGCCTCCTTAGCGCAGTGTAATGTATCTCCGCTTGGCACGCGGGAGATCAGAGATCGAAACCTCGCCGGAGTGGAATTAACTTTATATAGTGGGAACAAATTATTTTATATCTTGGAAATAATTTTTCTTTCGTACATGAATAATATAAATTGAAGCAAATTTATATGTCAGAATTCTAAACTTAGGAAAATAGATAAAAAATTATTATTTCAATGATTTGATAATTCATACAGAGGAAACAATGCCTATAGACTTGACGTAGAATCATCTTTTTTAGCATTAAACATTAACAAATGGTCAGCCATATACAAAATTAGAGTGCAAAAAGATTAGTTTTGGTTAATCACCATACATTAAATCCAACATTACTACTTATCGCAACCCCCACTACATTTGGTGGCGTTCAAGCATTTGACTTGTTGCTATTTAATACGTGGTTGGAAAATGTAACATGTAGGTGAAGTAGTGTATAGTTCTTTTAACAAAATGTTATGAAAATCGCCTAGGAAGTTACGATAAAGAATGGGTTAAACCACTGTTCATTGTGTAGCTTTAAAATTGTCAAAAAAAAAATTTGTTTCCATCTTTTATCCATGTAAAACGTCAAATTATTTTATATGCTTATGTAACGTCTAATAAGTAGTGAAAAGTTTTTATTGTTCGACCAGTATAAAAACCGATATCGGTCAAACATGCCGGTATCTTCCGATATCGGGTAAAATGGGTCCATTACGTTACTATGACTCGATTTTTATTGTTTAAAATTTACAATCACACTTCATTTGTTGCTTTGCTTTGTTTACAAACATTTTGACTGCAAACGATTTTGTGAGGATAGAGGCAGGAATAGTATTGTATATTTTGAGAATCACCTAAATGGAACATAGCGTAGCACATATTATAATATTGCTGCGATAACTTTGTTTTAATAAACGCTGAATGAAAATAGGTCTCGAATATACAATCTAATGAGAGAAAAAAAGCGGAAAGATCATAAAGACTAAATTTTTTTCATGAATATGATTTTGTTTCTTTTTAAATCATAAATGATACACTCACTGGAAATGAGAAAGAGTTACTAAATTGTAAATGCACAAACCAGATAGTCAAGTATTTGCTTTACATGAACCTTGAATATAAATTTATTCTGTCTCTGCTATAAAGTCTGTAAAGTTTATTTGCATCTCCCATTTCAAAATATTTACTTAAAAGCTTTGTTTTTAGGCCCGCTGTGATACGTAGTATCACAGTTTTTCTTGTGATATATTGAAGCCTGGCGCAATGTAACTGTTAGCTCAAACTAAAATGTCTTCTTATATGTTTTTCTAATGTTATATAATATTACGTTTGTTTACCCAAAGGGTGGCTACATTTTTCTGAGGTTTACAATTTGTGGAGAAAGGGGAAACATCCGTAATACGACCTGTTGAGTACATGTATCATGACTGTTTTTAAATTTCGCATAGTCATAATCGGTACATTGTATTGCATTAGCTATGACCAAAACAGACAGAAAAGGAAAAAACACGCGGTATCCGATATCAGATCGTGTAGCATGCAGAGAGACATATTGTATAACAAATCCGCTGGAGTGAAACAAATATGCAGATCAAGGTGGATAGTCGTACATACCACAGAATATCTATGTCTAAATCTTGAATAATTTGTAGATTTATTTTTATGTAAGTTTTAAAAATTGCATGTACATTGTTTTGATGCACAAATCCTCTTAAATAGTTGAAAGCATTTAAATTTTCTGAATCTGATCAGCGAATTGTAAACAAATTAAATGAGTGGCGTCAAGCATCAACCCGGGAGTCAAAAACTGTAAGACCACTGTTTGTACCATAATATGACCAGACAAGTTGTTTCTATGGAACGCTGTAGCCGTACCCATCGGTTTTGAAACATTGACAGGCATTGACGAAGCGGACTGTTCCTCGCAGACTAAACGCTCTAACACGCTCTAACGGCACACGACCTTTTCTTTATACAATAATGCAGAATGATGCGAAATACAGGTTTCTCACTTAAATATACAACGATCCCAGCGACCCAGCCAGTTTTACTGGTCCGGCAAAATTGAAGCAAGTGATAGACTCGCGTGGAAACATTCACAGTATAAGTAAGAAAGATGTAGACTATTTTCTTAGGAAACAGAACTCGTGCACGGCCAGGAAACCGCTTATATGTCGTAGTCGCGTCATAACGAGAGGTTAATGAGATATGTACGATACAGACCTATAGCTGATATGTCAAGACTGGCCAAACATATAATGATAGCTGTCATTTCCGGTGTCTAAGGTTGTACACTGTTACAGCGTTTATCGGGAAAAGTTCTCGAGCATGGCCCAAACTACCGACAATACAAATGTATATCGTTCTGATCGGGACACAATTGAACTGCGGGCAAGGGAAGAGTAGCATTTGGTGATGAGGTCCACTTCAAACACCAAATCGAATTTTCTTTTAAATCTGGAATTGTAACGGGCGTCTTTTCAGAAGGAAAAATATGACATACTGCGCTGAATTTGGATTTGAACATACTGTGTTGAAAATTTGAGTTTAACAAAAGCACTGATCAATTATATTTTGCCTTTTCAAAAATGAAAGTAGGTTTTCCAGTTTTCAAATGTCTTTGTAATTTTCAAGAAATCTCGCAGAGAGAGGCTTTAAATAGGTTGTACATAAATACGCATGTCTATTTTGAATTATAATTGAAGAACATTACTTCCAATGATGTGCAAAGTATATCTCTGGCTGTTTACAACATTCAATAAAGCGAAAGTAGGACAAAACGACCACCCGAGTCAATCTGAGGAAATACACAAACATTCATTTGTTTCTCTGCAGCAGTATTTTCAAACAGAGAAATATTCCAGGGCTATTGTAACATTTTAGAAGCCAGTTTCAAACTGTATTTCCCTGTTACACTTCCAAATTAAAAAGAAAATTTGATTTGATATGAATACGTTGTGTAATGGACCTTTAAGGCTGTTTGCGAATTAATAATCATGTTATCACATCATCTACGAATCGCGAGTATAGTGACGAGTCATAATATTTTCACGAATGCCCGATTTTCTAAAACAACTGCAACGAATCTCCACTACATTATTTTACTTCAGTTAAGAAACAGGTTGCAAATATCTGTACTGGGTAGTCAATCGATGTGTCACAAAGCGAAAGCGAAACATTTTCGTAAAGGTATATGGTATGGCCTTGGGATCTACTTAAACGAATTTCGGTAAATCGCTCAACATAGAGTCCTAGATCAACTAACCGTCAGTTTATGCTGAGAACAAAACTGTTTGATTGTTCAGTACCCTATAATAAAATAAGCTGAAATGCAAACAAATGGCTCTGTAAGCATTTAAAGGTATCGAACTAAATCGGTATATACAATATTCGCGGACAGGAGTTTAACATAATGGACAGAGTAACAGGACACTTGCACTGGCTGCAATATCTAGCGTACCTGGATAACTGCAAACTGCAAACAATATACTCGAGGTCACTACCGCCGATCAGATATTGGCACTCGCTGAGAACGGACGAGTGTATAAAGTATCTGATGCGGAATTTAGCATACTGTCCGCTGAGAAAACTTGCGTCTCGCCACGCCACGGTACAAGACTGTTATGTTTTCTGTTGCGTATCGTATCGTTCACTATCCTCCCTAACGAGCCAAATAACGCATTCTCTGGTCAAATCAATTGGCCGAGCGTGCCATTATTAGTATTGTAAATATATTTGAAGATATGTTGGTATAAATAAAAGAACCAGCAAGTTAGCAAGTGAGAATAAAATGTTTTTAAAATGTGAATTATTTGATAATTTATTACAGTATTTGTATAGATATGATCTAAGATGGACTCACATGTTTTGCCACGTGAATGTGTTGTTACTGTATTTTTACGGTGTATACTGAATACTTTATTACCAAAATGTTACTGCATACATTGTATTGACACATTATTCTTTCTGGTATACCGTTCAGTTAGTTATTTAAAAGATGGGATATAAATATCCATATATCTTTTTAATGAGACGGTACATTTCTTTTAAAGTTTGAGTAATGAATCATTTAAAGGATATAGTTCATGAAAATAATAATTAAAAAATTGATCGTTACGGCCTGAATACTAATGTTTGCCTTTCAACATGCTATACTTCATATCAGATCTACTCCCTCCGTATAGGTATTTGCTTAAGTTATAAGTTAAGCAGTTGATTGTAAATGCAGATAGGCAAGATAATGGTGATGCGTTTTTCTACGAACTCTAAAGAAATTGTGCTTGGCGAACTTGAGTCGCCTTCTTGAAAGTCAGTCAGTAGATGTGGCGTTGTATCAGTTTCTGCTTGTTCAATCAGAATTGGTCTCCTTGAATTCTTTTGGGGCTATGCCAAATGTATTCGAAAATGTTTACATGTCAGTTTTGTTTTGGGCCCGCTGCGGGGACGAGCTATATATATATTAGCAAAGTTTATCGAAAGATAAACAATAAAACTAAAAACAACATTTATTTATTTATTTCTATGTCCATCTACGTCTATGAAGAATATATACATACATACATATATACAGTTACAAGAAAAAAGAGAGTAAACGATAAATTTATCACTGGAATTGCAATCTATAAATTACACAAGTATTTTCCGAAGATCTTTCAATCTTTCTCCCGCATTAATGTTCTTTCCTTAAATGTAAGGTTAACGCTACAGTACTTCTGTGCGGAAATACGGGTCTTTGCCCCATTCCAGTCTCTAAATATATTCCAATGGACATGAACTTGCTTAAAGTTACAAGCTTATAGCTAAGATCGTCCGTGAGTTTGACGTTGCACACTGCCCGACCATCGTATATAGTCCAGTCCCTGAGGACCTCCCGTGTGTAAAAAAGCGTACCGGCTAATTTTCATATCAATGTTTATATAAATGTCCGAAGTGTCAGAATAATTTGAGTGCACTTGACGCATGATGGTACGTTTTAAGAAATCCAAGATGGCGTCCAAGATGGCTGCAAAAATACTGAAAAACCACTAATTTTCTCTTTTCAGTCCCTATTAAGTAAATAATTGAATATTTTTTAATCCTTATGTACATAAACAGTTAAATACATATCTTCCCACTGAATAAAGTTGTTTTGTGCCATATATTTCTGACACATATTGAAAATATTTTAAACAATCCCTGAAAAAATGTGTGAAAAATGAGTAAAAAATGAAAGGGGGTGTAAATTTTCATGTCTCTTATTAAGAGTTTGGGTCAGTGATTCAATATTATTATTTCAGATATGAATGTCACCTTTTTTCTTTACATTGGTGTCTTTTTTATTGTTATAGGGCACCTCTCCATTAGTTTATTGCCATGTTCTTAGAAGTGGGTGGGTTAAATGAATTTATATTACGACAGCCTTATATGCATTTTTCCAAGCGTTTCTTTGCCGAGAACTTGATATTTCTATTATTTTTGCCTTGATTTTCACTGAAATTTGTAAATATGTAGTTCTTAAAAATACATTCTCTTTGTTTTAAGCGTTCCAGTGTCATTGTTGCTATGTTAACGGCTTTTGAAAATATGAAAACTGGCTATTGTTGTTATTCAGGTGTGTTTTGTTTAACAAGAAGGGTTAGTGTTTGCTTTTCGTATAATAATACAAAATACAAACTGGTCACGCTGAGTCACCAAACAAATGATTGAAAAAGTGACATTGCATTCGGATGTTGGTCATCTTGGATAACATTGAAAGTTAAATGATATGAAAAATGTGTATGTAACGTACCCTTTTAGACGATGTTTGTTTCTTATATCGAGAGTATGCTATATATGTAGCAGTCCCATGTCAAATAAAGAAGAAAACAAGTTCACTATTAATTGTATAAAGTTTAGTTGCTCAATGATATCATGTTTAGGCTCTCGTTTATAGAGTGCAAGTTTTAGTCAAATTGTAGTTAGTATTTTCACCATAATGTTAAAGAATATTGTTTTAACATACGGAGTTAATAGACTGAAGATGAGTTAGCTCTGATTTTAATCATGAAATTTAAAGAAAACTTCCAGAAAAGTTTTTTTCAGAAACTGTCACAGTTAGCACATTTTAACACTTGCATGTTGACAGCATGTTATTCTTGTAGCTTTTGCAGAAACTGAAACACGTTATCATGTGCCGAGCATAATAAACGAGATCACATTTGTTTTACATGCATAATATTGAACATTTATCACACTGTTTGAAGATATCATACTTTTTAACAAAAAAAAACTCAATGAAACTCTATCATTGTCTCATCTATATCATGTTGTTTGTATAATCATTTCGCCAAAGCATATATGAAAGACAGTTAAATTCTATAGTATATATATGTACATGTAATACCAAACATTTGATAAATGTAATATATGAATGAAGCTTCTTTCATTACTTAATTCGATTGAAACTTTCATACGAACTCAAACTTTATGACCGGCATGATGGGAGAACGGGCCTTCGGACATTTGTTACATTGTTTGACAATCATTGATTGAATTTAGCATAAAATTTGTATCTTTTTCATTCTCTTCAAATGCAACACCGCTGTTAAAAACTGAAAGCTACTATTTTCTTGCACAGATGCAGTTTTCTGTTTCGAATTTTAAAAGACAATTGCCATGACAACAGCGATTCATAATAATTATGTTTTGCTAAAATTATTTTGGCGAAACCTTAATAAAAAGAGCATACCATGGTCAAATGACATGAAGTATTAAACCAGATGTGAGATTTCGGAAGAATACATATTTTTACCACAAAAAAATAAATGATACTGTTGAGAAATTATTAACACAATGAATAAAAATCCCATGCTAAAAGAAGCGACTCAGGCGTGGATTTATACTGTGAGACATAAAGTTTAGAGGAAACAGTGACGCCTTATCTGTGCGTATTTAAAATGTTGTAATAACTGTACGTAGAAATTTTCGCATGTTGATATTTAAATACTAATTGTTAGAAATATGCAAGAAAGCGAGTGAAAATGTCCCTTTTCTCTTGTCGCCGGTCTTAGAATAATAGCTACTAATTTCAGACACATCATGTATATAATTTAAATGATGTTCTGTTCACAAAATTTTAAAAGTGGTTCCATAATCTGTTTTAGTAAAATTCAAAACACTACTGTATAATTTTTTTAACAGAACGCTATCACAGTTATTTTGGTCAGGACAATATGGGGTTATTAAAAGTTGTAAATTACAAAAACTGAATTCAGTTATAGGAGAAAACAGCTATGAAACCTACATTGGATGAGTCGCTAGCCGGGTCTGATACAGGTTTCACATTTATGGCAGTACGTAATCCCTTCAATTTGGTATACATGTACTTCTTGTATAACTTGTGTTTATTCACATCATTGTTTAGTGATGCTGCGATCAATAATAGAATATCTGATCATATCAAATATAATTCAACTTTAGTATCAATGTTCTTTGTGATAGGGGAAAGCTTTTTGGAATCGTGTTGGAGTTGCAGTTTCAACAACGTATATTCAATTGCTGAAAATAAATTATGTATAGTTTTACTAGCTGCTCATAGCTTGACTGCTTGTGACCTGACAAGTAAGATGGGCACACAATAGCAGGTTTGAAGGTTTCTTGGAATATATGTTGTTGGTTTCGCAAAAGGTTGAACACACGTGAATAAGACTAAGTTGTCTCACTGTGTTCCTTTAATTGTCGTTTTGTCCTCGTGTGTTTGCTTTGTATGCTAGTGTGTGTTGGTAGTGTATATGTGTGTGTGTACATGATTGTGTGTGTGTTTCGTGTGTGTGTGCGTGTGTGTGTGTGTGTGTGTGTGTGTGTGTGTGTGTTGGTGGTGTGCACTTCTGGGTGCTGTGGGGTTCGTTTTGGGGAGGCTGAGTTTTTGGTACGTGGCATTCCCTGTTTGATATTATTTTTGTTCTTAAACAAGAGGGCCAAGATAGCCCTATATCACTGACCTGACCACCATTGGCTATAATAC
>JAFMSR010000010.1:10219915-10231950 GCA_022818135.1 Saxidomus purpurata
GTCATAAATATTTCCTTTTTTTTCCTTTCCACCCTTCACTTATTTTATAGCTTCTTTTACCGTAACATGTCGCATTGCCTTCTATGCTAAAAAATTAACTTGTATTTTCAAAGGGGCTATAGCAAAGACAGAGCCCTTTATAATTCAGTCAAACACCTTTACAGCGTTATATACTCTTGCCTTCACATTAAAGAGTTGATGCAAGGTGAAACGAACAAGACAAAACCTGAACTAGTACGAAAATCTTGACTTGGACTCAGAATTGGAAAAAAGTCCATAAGTTAACCTAAATCCTTGACTGAGTTATTAACTCTTGCCTTCAAATGGAGGACATGTTGGACTTGCAAAGCAATTTCTGCAGAATTCTAGAGAAAACATGGACTGGTACAAAACAATTAATCAAGGTATGACGCAATCATAGATGCTGACTTTAGTAGGATAGCTCTCCCTATCTATTGAACAGTAGAGTTGAGCTTAAAGGTATATAATTGTGGACTGAAGCGAAATGTTACATATACTACACTGGAAAACAGGTAGCAATTATTGAAATGGTTGAAGTACAAATTTATAGTAATACTATGACAAAATAGTTATATAATATGTACAATGTGGCTGGTCACTGGCATAGATACTGACAAAACAAATGTTATAATCAAACAGACAAATTCTGACAAGCCTTGCAGGAAAATTTTTTTTAATTGTCCCACCCCATTGGGTCCTCATCTCTGAGCGGATCGTTTTTCTGCAAGATACAGTCATAAAGAATCTAATTGTTATAAATCAAATTAAATGAGCACTACTGCTTTCAGAAAACAAGAATTGTAAGTAGGTGGTAGATATTAGAAATAGTAATCATTAGATTATTTCATCCAGTTACAATCAAATTTTGACAACCGGTTTCAGAGAAATAGAAATAACAGGATTTTTTCAATCTCACATACTTATTCAGAAATGTGTCAAATTATTTCTAAATACCATCATGTATAAGACAGTATCTCGCTCACCTGGATATCATTGGCTATTATACCAGCGTCGCAGAAAACAAAGTAAAAGTACAGTACGCTGTAGCTCTAAAAACTAAATCCTAGGTCAAAAGGGCGGGGCCAGTTTTGACCATAGGGGCAAAGTTAGAACAATTTAGGGAGACGACCACTAGACAATGCTACGTACCAAATATCTAAGCTCTAGACCTTGCAATTATGGAGAAGAAGATTTTCAAAATGTTCCTTTATAAGTCTATTTTATAAAATAATTACCACCGGATGTGCCCAGTTTTGACCCAGGGGTCATTGCTGTAGCTTTAAAAGCACAAAAAGATCAGTAGGTTATAGGCAGCCAATATCGAAATTGAATCTACATACATGGTCCAAATTTCATTGATATAGCTTCAAAACGGAAAGAAGGTCAGTAGGTTAAATTAAGCCAAGGTCAAAGTTGAATTCTCCATGCAAAACTATCCATAAAGTTCAAGTTTCATTGCTGTAGCTCAGAAAATCAAGAAAGTAGGTCAGTAGATCAAGTGACTCTTTCATTGATTCTCTGACCTCAAAATCAGTAGGGGTAATCTTCTGGTTAAGACCAGCCTCACTGTCAGGTTTGAAGATCATAGGCCTAAATGTTTTCCAATTCTTGAACATAATGATCTGACCTTGACCTTTGACCGAGTGACCTTAATATCAATAGAGATCACCCACTGGTTGAGATCAACCTGCCCATGAAGTCTGAGGATCCTATGTCCAATGGTTATTGAGTTATTGAGTTTAATATTGTAATTACATGGGTGTGGTCAAATATGACGACAGGGGCAAAATGTGAACAAACTTCGTAGAGGACCACCAGACTATTAGTTTCTTGTATGAGCACGAGGTCCAGATCGAAATATCCGTCACTGAGGGTAACTGTTTTGGCGGGAACGAGGCTCTGCTGAGTTCCCGCGAAACAGTTACCCGAAGTGACAGATATTTCCATCTGAACCAAGTATCTCATGGAAGAAACTTTTTCTTGCATACCGTCTTGCACTTTGAAATAGATATTCAAAAACAAACTTATCGAAATGATGCATTTTGATATAAAATCAAACGTTCTTTAGATGCTATGTATGGGAAAGTGACGTCACATTGTTTATAACGTTACGTCACAAGTAAGCACGTAAGTCGTGGGGGTGTAAGATGAGATTTTCCAGCACTGGTAAAAACTGCAGACAACCCCATCTGGTATGCAAGAAAATGCTATATGCTCTGGTCCACGCAGTTACAGATAAGCATATTTTTTTAAGTTTTTCATATTACTCTATATACAGACCCAGTGCCTGACAAATTTTGCGCTTAGGGACATGATTTGAAAAAATGGCAGAGGTCCACTAAACACTGCCACAAACTAAATATTTAAGCTCTATGCCTTGTGGTTTTGATGAAGAAGTTTTTAAATAGTTTTTCCTTTATAAATCTATGTAAAACAACCGACCCTGCGAGCAGGGTCAATTTTGACCACAGGACAATGCTACACACTAAGTA
Source organism: Saxidomus purpurata (assembly GCA_022818135.1). NCBI lineage: Eukaryota > Metazoa > Mollusca > Bivalvia > Venerida > Veneridae > Saxidomus > Saxidomus purpurata. The sequence continues at coordinate 10,222,429 of JAFMSR010000010.1, forward strand.
TTTAACCTGTATGCCTTGTTGTTTTGGAGAGGAAGATTCTATAAAGTTTTTCCTATAAAAGTCTATATGAAAACAAGTGACCAATTGGGTGTGTTCAATGCTGACTCCAGGGACATGATTTGAACTTGGTAGCGGTCCAGTTGGCAATGTTACTCACCAAATGCTTGTGGTGTTGCAGAAGAATTAATTTTTTTAATCCAATATAGATCTAAGTCCATTTAAAAGCTCCAGGGTATGATTTGAACAAACTTGGTAGAGGACCACTAGTGCCTTGTGGTTTTGGAGAAGAAGATTCTTTAAAACATCTGCGTTTAGCTTTGGTGGCCATGTTGATCAGTCACCGGAACCATTTGAATAATTGAAGAGAGCTCAATGTCACGATGCTTCTGGCAGAATTTGATGAAATTCCATGAAGAGGTTTATGAGAAGAAGTCATTCGAAGGAATTAAGGACGGCGTACGTAAGACATTCATCGATCCTGAAAGCTCACCCTCAGTCATTTGCTCAGGTGAGCTAAAAAGCTAAGCCGCAGGCCTTATAGTATTATATTCAAGTCTTTACAAAACAAGTGAACCTTGGGACATGGCAAATTGTGAAAATTTATAGAGGACCATCACATAAAGCTATACAGCTGTAGGCCTTACTGTTTTTAACAAGAGGTTTTTAAAACGTTTTACACCATATTTCATGAAGAACATATGACCCCCTTTTGGCGGGGCTAATTATGACCCCATGGGCATACTTTAAACAGTATGGATTGAGGTCTATTAGACAGTGCCACACACCAAATATCTAAGCTCTGGGTCTTTTATAAGATTTATAAAGTTTTTTCCTATTTGTTGCCGTAGCAACCGGAGTTCTGCATGGAATGGAATTCTTTGAACACTTTTGGTAGAGCTTCATGCAATGAACATTCCTGCCAACTTCCATCAACATTGGCCATGCAGTTTCAGAGGAGATGTCGTTTGAAGAAAATGATGGGCGGACTTCCGACGTACGGTGAGCGATCTTAATAGCTCGCCCTAGCACTTTGTGTCAGTTGAGCTATAAGCAATTGTCCGTTGTTACCTTGTTACCTTTGAACTAGAAGTGCGGTTCTTGCGTTGCTACGGTCACGGAAGTATATAATATTAGTTTCTTATATGAGCACGAGGTTCAGATCGAAATATCCGTCACTGAGGGTAACTGTTTTGGCGGGAACGAGGCTCTGCCGAGTTCCCGCGAAACAGTTACCCGAAGTGAAGGATATTTCCATCTGAACCAAGTATCTCATGGAAGAAACTTTTTCTTGCATACCGTCTTGCACTTTGAAATAGATATTTAAAAACAAACTTACCAAAGTGATGCATTTTGATATAAAAACAAACATTCTTTAGATGTTATGTATGGGAAAGTGACGTCACATTGTTTATAAGGTGACGTCACATTGTTTAAAACGTTACGTCACAAGTAAGCACGTAAGTCGTCTTACACGGCGGGGTGTAAGATGAGATTTTCCAGCACTGGTAAAAACTGCAGATATCTCCATCTGGTATGCAAGAATGTAGTATCAGCCTCGTTCCCGCCAAAACAGTTACCCTCAGTGACGGATATTTCGATCTGAACCTCGTGCTCATATAAGAAACTAATAGTATACTTCCGTGTTATGGTAAATACTTCGGAGACAAATACTACCACACTATAGCTAATGGAACTCGGTACACATGCAAATTTGATATCATTCTGATTGATCATATCAAATAACAATTAGATGATATAGTATATCACCTTAATCATAAAGTTCAGAGATGTAAATCAGAGAACTCACATTCAGATTAAAGAAACGCACATCTGAATCCCTCAACTTTGCAGTAGAGAAAATCAGTCTTTTCTGGGGATTATAAAAGTGCACATTACGTATCAAAATCAAGTTTTGAAGTTCTGTCGTCGAACAGCTCAGTAACTAATGACATTTATGTAGTGAAAGTTGCTAAACATTTAGAACAGGACACGTAGACTTCCGATGATTATTAATTTTGATTGCCATGTTCACACGTGGTTGAAAAAATAAGCATTTAGAGCAATGTCGGGTATCATCGACCCTCTTCTATTATCGACCCCCTCTCTTAATTGATACTTAAACACATTAATTCCTACAAATCATGTGATCATGTCATTCACTATCACGATTACGTCACAAATTTTATTCCCGCGCCATTTTGAATGTTTACATAAAGTGTTACTGCACGAGATAAATTTTAGTGCCCATTACTACATTGTCCGATAAGGTAGGTACATTTCTGTGAATCGGATTTAGCTTTTTTTATGAATGCAATCAGTTTAATTTTGCATTTAATCCAACTATACACATAGTGAACCCGTTTCTGGCAGTCATTTTTATAGTATCTTGCAACTCCTTGAAAAGGTCACGTGGGGGTCGATAATAGCAGATGAAAAAATAAACTTCTGCTATTATCGACCCCCCCCACTAATTAATTATAATTATTTATTTATATTTTTGTTGACTCGAGAAAAACACTAAGTGTACATATTTAGCTGATCTAGTATACACAATTGTAATATTCTACTTTCGAGACGAATGTGTGTCAGAAAGGCGCGCTTCCAGAAAGGACCAGTACCAAAAAGGCCCAAAACCAGAAAGGCCCAAATCCAGAAAGGCCCATCCGAAAAGGACTAGTATGTTCTATGTTAATAATTTGTTTGTACCTTAGGGAAATAAAGTTTAAGAGATTAGAAAAACATATGTGCACTGACCAATTATTACATAAAACCAAAAGTAAAGGGAGTAAAACAGTAGCGCAGTAGCAAACATTAGAGTGCATAAAGATATATATCAACAGTGAAATTTATGATGATAACACAAATTATTTACAAATTTCATTTATGAAAATAAAAACAGACTTATGATTATAAAAATCAACAAAATGTTTAAAAAATAGACATAATTAACAGACATAACAGTCTGGTATATTATAATGGTATTAATAAAAAAAATCATAAAGTAATTATAAGTGCTAATTGGTTACTTGATGCCAATTAACCCAATTATTATAAAGGTATTTATCAAATGTATTCATTAAGTAATTACCAGTGCTAATTGGTTACTTTGATGCAGTCCCACTTGTGATAAAGGTATTTACATGTAACAAATGTGTTCAATAAATAGACTAATAATGGACATTAACATGGTTTTAAAAAAAAACAACTACATTTGATTAAAACACAACAATAAAGGGTAGTCCAACGATGGGCCTTCCTGGTACCGTTTATGTTGGCCTATCACTGGTACCCTTGATAAATGGGCTTTTTTGGGCGGTCCTTTTAGGACCGGTCCTTTCTGGAAGTTTGTCTTTTTCGAGACTATAGGCATAGCATAAACTATTTCTGTGAAATGTCAATTTCGTTATCATCTACTTCCTATTTGTGATAGTGTCGTCGTCATCTACTTTTACAATCACCGAAAATATTCTTATCATGCAGTATTGCTCAAGATTGTTACTCTAATAATTATGTTAAAATAATGTAAAATGAAGTTCAATAAGAATATAACCCTTTCAAGTAATGTTATACACTTACCTTGGTCATAGTTTTTAAAAGGATGTAGGGGGTCGATAATAGCCGAAGGGGGTCGATAATAGCAGACACATATTACAAGAAAGAATACTACATCATACCTAACTATGTCAAGTAACAAGTGTTTTCATTGGTCAGAATCAACCAATGATAGTTTGTCTGTAATTTGAGTGTCACTTAGGCACTGAAAGTGAAAGTAAGTATACATACGGCACAATATCGTACTAAAGGGTCGATAATACCCGACATTGCTCTACTTTAAAACGTTATAAATAGTTGATAAAATGACTGTTCTTGGAGCAATATGTTGCAACAATGGCATGCATTTGTAATCATAGCCAACTAGTTTGTTTTAACGACAAGGAATATTTTGCAAATTTTATCCTTCCCGACATTGCCCTTGGTTACTCCAGTACATGCAAACTGATAGCTGTGGAAACACGTGCTTGTGTTTATATAGGCCTGAGAAAATTACAACCTAACATAACCATTAATAGCTACATATCCACTAGCTAGATAAGTTCAAGTAATCCATATTCAAGTCCAAGCGCGTGTCTGACTTTCTGCTGCAGCAGCACGTGCATTACCTTTCACATGGGGTTTATCCATTTCCTTCAGGTGTATTGACAATCTTAGCCTCTCTTTCACTTTAGTAGCTATCCTCTTGACATCTAATATGTCTATTACTTAGTTAATTGATAATAACGATATGAACGGGGACAAGTTGAGAGAATAAACAAACTGTATGATTCCGATCAGAAAAACTTTGGAAAGTATTAAATTCTAAGAAGTCTAGAACAGGTAAAAAATGGCTGCGAACTTGAATTTTACAGTGAAAAGTAAACCACAGTGGATGTCATTCTGTCAGGTTGGAGTAAATATTTCACTAATTTGTATTCATTTTCCAACAAGACAGGCTTTGATAATGATTTCAAATCAAAAGTGGGGCAAACAGTAACATATATTTATTTATAAAAAAGAACAAAGGAAGAAAGTCACGTGTGTCCGCGATATGTGCTGATTAACCTGCAACAATTATTAATGATCTTCTAAATCATGTAAATAACCAACGTAAATCCATCGACAGTTTTGGAATTCGGTGGCAGAGTTCTTTTAGAGTCCTAGTTACGTATTTTAACCAGATCATAGATAAGGAATATCTTCACACTGTTTTACAGTAACGTTACATAAAGGCAAAGGAAAGTCTCTAAATACAGAGCCACGACACTTCTCCCTGTCAGATAGTTTATGCCTAATGTTTTAGCAATTTGAATTAAAAAAATCTGACTTCCTTGTTCAAATTCAGTTGCACAAATGGCGTTTACTGACCTCCGACATTCTCGTGTATACAACTGAACACTATTGTAACGCTCGATTTTAGATAGTTCCACGCTGAATGTAGAGAAATTCTTTCCACTGCAAAGATGCGGACAGGGAAGCCATAAATGAATACGTATATTCTCAAATGACAATCTACCTATTCTTTAAATAATAATAATAATAATAATAATAATAATAATAATAATAATAATAATAATAATAAAATCTTTATTTATAGAAGGTAAACACATTAAGTAAACGTACAAAACATTTGACTTATTTACAATGTGGCCTTCTGAAAAGAAATAACATTTATACAATAAACGATTGAATGACTGTATGAATGAATGAATGAATGAATGAATGAATGAATGAACGAATGAACGAATTCTTAGAGAAAAAATAATGCAATTAGTGAATGAATGAATGAACATTTTCTAAAGCAATATTAACTATAGCAGACGTACCCGACAAACACTCATTGACAGAAAAAGCAGTTCAACTGAAACATTTCAAAATGTATACACATTCTTTACTTCAACATACATGGTCGTATAACTAAACAACCTGAACATTGGTATTTTTTGTTAACTTTAAGTACAATAAAAACATTCATACGAAAATTCTATATGAATCATTTACGAAAATTGCATATTAAGTATAAACTTGCGTAAATTATACTTTAAAGAATTTAGTGAATTAATCCGTCTAATATTCAAAGGTAGAAGATTCCAAATATAGCTACTTTGATATGTAAAGGTATCTTTCATATATTTAGTCTTATGTTTTGGCATTATGAGATCTTTACGTTCTTTAGATCTTAAGTCATAGTGTCCATTACTTGAAAAAATTAAAAGATCTGACATGTAATCAGGAAACAATCCATTCTTACATTTAAATACCATTAATGCAGCATGATATATAGATCTATTTTCAAAAGTCATCCATTGCAATGCTTTAAATAACTCTAAAAGAGTTCGTTTTAAAGGGGCTTTGTAAAATAATGCGAGCTGCACGCTTCTGCAGTTTTATAATTTTGTTTATATTTTCTTTTGACTGAATACCTTTTCCCCATACAGAACAACAGTAATCGAAACAGGGGACTATATATACATTATAAAACATTTTTTCATTTCATCATTTAAAAAGAAGTTTATCCGTTTTAAGAGAGCAATTTTTGTATTGATTTTTTTACACACAGATGCGATTTGTATATCCCACGATAGTGTATTGTCAATATGTATTCCTAACTTTTTTTGCACTCGGACGTTTTCAATGTGTGCACTGTTAAGGAAGAGATTTAATTGCCTTGCCTTTTTTGTTCTATTCTTTGTTGAAATTAACATACACTTAGATTTCTCTGGATGAAGTGACATATTATTTAGAGAACACCAATTAACAATATGATTGATATTCTCCTGGAGATTTGTTTCAATAATGTTGATATCTTTATTTGAATCATGAATAGTAGAGTCATCAGCAAAAAGATCAATTTTGATATTATTTGAAACTATACTAATATCGTTAATGTATAGCAAAAACAATAAATGACCTAGGATTGAACCTTGTAGAACTCCAGATTTTATTTTCATGGATTCGGAAAGGTTGGTATTTGATTTAAATCGTTGTTTCCTTTTACTTAAGTATGACTTGAACAACCCCAGAGAGCTATTAGAAAAATGATACTTCTACGGAATCTGATACAAATGTATACATTTTCATAATTGCTCAATTCTAAAGAATATTTGAAATTCCAGGAATGGACATTTAAGAATATTACATTCTACTTTAAAAGGCGTGTAGTTTATTACTACTCTTATATTATCAAGATGAACTTGTATATAAAGAAAACCAGCCTAATATACGAGTATAGGCTGCTGCTGGTCTGGTTACCGGACGAGCAGCCATTTCCTTTAAGACGACATTGTTCTTCTGTCTACTACTAGAAGTCTTGGTTTAAACAGTATTTATCATAAATAATAATTAATGATAAATGAATAATAATAATAAATGCATAATAAAAGCTCTAAGCTTACTCTCTCCTTACGTGAAGTCACCATGGGTTTTATATACATTGTATGCAAATAAATGGAGATACTCGTATTATGCCGACAAAAGTGCGTCAATGATCATAGACAGGAAGACCAATCGTATACATGTATGTAGACCCAAATACACTCACCTCATCAAACGGTTGATCCTCACATTATTGCAAGACTTTACACGATTACCGCGCGTGTTTGCCTGCGAACTCTAGAATGACTTACATGATCTGACATAATTATCTTGAATATACTCTCCATTTGTGTGTTAAACATTCCCAAGGTTTACCTTTTCATCAAAATCCTTCAAAAAGTTTAGGAGATACTGAGTGGAGATATGGAGTGGACAGAAAATGTTAGACTCAAATGTTTGACCTTGACCTAGCGCCAGTGTGACCAGCTTATGGATTCTGCACATCGTATTGATGAGGTGAACATCTTACCAGAGTTACATCAAAATCCTTCAAGGGGTCAGAAGATATGGAGCAGACAGGAAATATTGTTGATGGATAGGAGACCATTCCCATACCCCCCTCTCGTTACACTGCAGTGGAAAACAAACTTGGTACAGGTCCATTATACAATGTTTCATACCACATATATATATATGAAAGCTCTTGACTTTGTGGTTTTTAAAACCATTTGAAAGGTTTTCCTATACAAGTCTATATGAAAACCAGTGACCCTTGGGTGGGGTCAATTTTGACCCCCAGGGACATGATTTGAACAAACTTATTGGAGATCCACTAGACAGTGTTACACACCAAATATCTAAGCTCAAGACATTGTGGTTTTGGAGAAAAAGATTCTTAAAGGTTTTCCTATACAAGTGACCCCTCAGGGGGCCAATAATGACACCAGTGGCAAAATTTGAACAAACATGGTAGAAGTCCGCTAGACACTGCTGCACACTAAATATCTAAGCTGTAGGCCTTGTGGTTTAAGAGAAAAAGTTAAAGTTTTCCTTTCAATTGCCATGGCAACAGTTCTCCATGCCAGGAACATCTCTGCCAAGTTTCATCCCCACTGACCAAGCGGTTTCAGAGATACTGTTTGAAGCAACCGTGAACGGACGGACGACAGGTATCCAACGATCCTGAAAGCTCATATAAGCACTAAATGCTGAGGTGAGTGGATACTAGACCTTTAATAAACTCTTTCCTGAAGAATACCAGTATATGTTATAGTTATTCACTCTAAATGACGACTTTAAGGAATGAATTTATAAATAAGAGGGACAGGATGGCCCTATATCTCTCAACTGAGACCTACTTATGACAGTATGTGACCAAACTTCAACCCTAAACTATATATCATAAACAATTTACCAATTAACATGATGATTGGGTTGCAAATGTCACCTGTATGGCATACACAAGGTTTTTAACCAGGTGACCTAGTTTTTCATCTCAGATTACACATATTCAAACTCAACCTATATCTATCAAGACAATCATACTGATCAAGTTTTATGCAGATACAGTGAAAAATGCACCCTTTATTGCGTACACAAGGTTTTGGTATGATTTGACCTCGTGACCTAGTTTATGACCCAAAATGGCACATGTTCAAAGTCGATCTGAATTTCATCAATGCAATCACACTGATCAAGTTTCGTGAAAATCCAATGAAAAATGCAACCTATAATGCATATACAAGGTTTTTCTATGTTTTGACCCTGCAACCTAGTTTTTGAACCCAAGATGACCAATATTCAAACTCGACCTACATTTCATCTAGGCAATCATACTGATCAAGTTTCGTGAAAATCCAATGAAAAATGCAACCTATATTGCATATACAAGGTTTTCTATGATCTGACCCTGTGACCTAGTTTTTGACCCCAGATATCCCACATTTGAACTCAACCTAGATTTTATCAAGGCAGTCATACTGACCAACTATCATGAAGATCCAATAAAAAATGTAACCTTTATTGCATATACAAGGTTTGTCTATAATTGACCATGTGACCTTGTTTTTGACCCCAGATAAACCATATTCAAACTCAACCTAGATATCATTAAGGCAATCATACTGACCAATTTCATGATTATCCAATGAAATATGAAACCTCTATTGCATACACAAGGTTTTTCTATGATTTATCCCTGTGACCTAGTTTTTGACCCCAGATGACCCATGTTCGAATCGACCTGTATTTCATCAAGGCAATCATTCTGACCAAGTTCATGAAGCTCCAGTGAAAAATGCAGCCTCTATTGCATACACAAGGTTAAGTGTGGACAGACAGACGAGGGACACCATGTACTCACAATAACTCACTTTGAAAAGGTGTGCTAAAAAGCTGTTAGCTTTCTACTCTATCTTGTATGTATTGATTATGCATCAAGTTAATAGAATATTGTTTAAATTAAATGAACACTTACGTACAAATGCTGAGCATTTTAAACATTCTAACACGTGTTATTTTTTGTTTTCGCTGATTACAATGTTTACTGTGAATGCTCAAAGCTTTCATTACAATTTACTGTCATGTATATATTGTGTTGAAAATGTATGTTTGCTATGATCTTGAATGCTTGAAATTGTATATAAATTTTCGTACCTAGGAAGGCAATAAATA
>JAFMSR010000010.1:10232450-10287450 GCA_022818135.1 Saxidomus purpurata
CCTCGTTAATTCAGTTAGACACTCTACAATTGATTCGTTGAGCTCACTAATTAAGCTAGTGAGAGCAACAAATGATTTGGAGATAGCAATTATTACGTAGTGAGAGCAACTAATAATAAGAGACATATTCTAATTAATTGAAGAGCTCTGCAATTGATTTGTAGAGGTCTCTAATTATTTGTAAAGATCTCTAATTATTTGTAGAGCTCTTCAAATATTTGTCACGAGTTGATGTAGATTTGGCTTCCGATATAGCTGGTACATTTTGTATTAAAGCATGAAAAATGAAAATTGCATTCTCTACTATCACGAAAACCAAATTGTTCATTTGTAAATTTGTATTCTGATTCACACCATGTATTGTATCACACCATGCATTGATTCACACCATGTATTGATTTTATTTCGTAGTGTTAGAAAAAAAATACCAATAGTATTAGACTTGTAATATTTCGCTTTTTATGTATTGGGACATAGAGAATCTAACATGTTCATGAGTTGTGGATAAGGAAATCCCATATCAAGGGTGGGATTTCCTTATCCACATCTCAATGGATATGGTAGATTTATTTTCTCACCGTTTGAATCGCATTTTCTCACAAGTAAGAAAAAATAAGTGTAAATACAGGATGGGGAGGAAAATATGAAAATCAACTTTTTCTCGAATTTTACTTCGAAACTGATATAGATGGATAGGAAATGATCTAACTAAGAAAATGAATACCCATAAACCTATGTTTATTTCAAAAATAAAAACTTTACAGTCATTTTTCGATTTTTATGTGATGTGCACGCGGAGTGTGGGATTATTAGTTTCTTATATGAGCACGAGGTTCAGATCGAAATATCCGTCACTGAGCGAAGTGACGGATATTTCCATCTGAACCAAGTATCTCATGTAAGAAACTTTTTCTTGCATACCGTCTTGCACTTTGAAATAGATATTCAAAAACAAACTTATCGAAATGATGCATTTTAATATAAAAACAAACGTTCTTTAGATGCTATGTTTGGGAAAGTGACGTCACATTGTTTATAACGTTACGTCACAAGTAATTCACGTAAGTCGTCTTACACGGGGGGTGGGGGGGTGTAAGATGAGATTTTCCAGCACCGATAAAAACTGCAGATATCCCCATCTGGTATGCAAGAAAACCCTTTATTATGTACCTATACATATTCTGTCAAAATACAGCCTATATTCAACCATCAAATACGGCCTGACAGAAAAAAATTCCGTATTGTATGTACGTGCAATACAAATAGCGCGGCATAATCTGTAAGATTGCATTCAATTGGCCCAGAAATGCACATGTCGTTAATAACGTCGCTTTTGACTGGGTCGTTACTATTTGTTTATACGATGACGTCAATAAACTGACGTCGCACACTACGTATATTTCGCGCTAAAATGGGTTTTTCTTCAATTGTATGCTTAGTATGTCATTTTAATTTAGTTTATCGCGCAGACAAGTGTCAAATGGTATATATTCTAACACAAGCGGCTGCTTTTCCTATATAAGCATATAGAGAAAAGCCTGTATTTTATTTTACGATAAAATACAGCACGTTTTTCCAAGGACGACGTGCCTTAAATGACGTAACGACGTGACGTATGTAAACAAACGTGTCCAATCGTATCTCACGTTTTAAGGTTACAATGATGTACTACTACGCGTAAAATAAAGTTCAGGATTGTTTTCAAAGAAAATAACGTGTTAGAATCGAAATAATAAATTGTTCCTTATATTTTATCGTTGAATAAAATACAGTCAGTCATTTGGATGCGAAAAATTCAATCACTCGTGCTACGCACTCGTGACTGAATTACTACGCATCCAAATTCCTGACTATATTTTATTCAACGATAAAATATAGGGAGGCATTTATTATTTCTTAAATAAAAGGGTTATTAGTATAGTAATGTGATCCATAAGCCGGATTGGCTCTCGTCGAGGTCGGATCAAACTCGTGCTACGCACTCGTATGATCCGGCGCACGACTCTAGCAAATCCGGCATGCTGGATCACGTTACTGTACTGTGAGATATGATTTTCCATCACTGCTAAAATAGAGATTTTTCTGTCCGGTAAGTGAGAAAATAAAATCTTGGCTTTTTAAAAAAATCTGACCCGACTGTCTGGTGGATTTCTCTATATGATACAAATTTTAGATTCGTTTTATCTCAACAAAAGTTTTCCTTGAAACGATTTTCTAAACCCATCAAACACCTGATCTTTGTTCCCGAATGGATTTAGCTACCCGCCTGCAGATTGGGAAGCACTTGGAGGAAATCCATATGATGGATGGATGGGTGGATAGATTATTGATAGATAGATGGATAGAAAGATTGAGAGATCATCAAACACATTTAACGTTGACCTTTAAGAAATAAAATAAAACAACTCTATTTCTTTGTTTAGATTATGACTACACTCAGTTCCAAAAGAAAGTGTTGACCTCTTAATTTTAAATATTTCAATATTTAGCAGACGTATCGGCTTCAATTTTCGCACACTATATCTCATATGTATTTGTCATCGATCGATTGCAAAATCTAAAATGTTCACCATATTGTATGTAAACAGATCTCAATTTTGGTACCAAATATGTAGGCTTTCAGAAAAGTAGTCGATGAAAATCACAGAAACCAAAGTGCACACTTTCTTTTGGAAATGAGTGTATATTTGTCAAAATAAATAATCCGTCTCTATTAGGCGTGTTCTCGTTTATATACATGCTAATGCGAGAAACAACTCTGCATGGGTAGTTTATAAAAGATTATGGAATACCAGGGCTGCTTATTTGCGTATTTCGTGTGATGTAAGGCAGCCCTGACGCATCAAAAATGTCCTACAAGTTGATTTAAGTACGCCATAATCCGGTCTGTTTTCTTACAATTTATTTTAACAAGACTCTTTTCCGTTTAAACGACGACAAAAACCTGTTGTATGCAATACACGTAGTAGGTATGGAAGAAGTTTACAATTTTACAATGTACATGTATCATGTATATTTGTGTACTATCTTTTCAGCCGCCCATAAAGTTCATCAGACACTACAAGAACCCATGTTTTATTGGAGACGATCAAAATCGTTTATTCAATGACGGCCGTCTTCATTGCTTGCCATACTTCTATCTTCTTGGTAAATTCACGCTGTTTCCGTGTACCTTTTATTCCACGCTGCGCAGAGGGAGGGGATATAAGAATGGGCTTCGTCCATCCGTCCGTCTGTCCGTTCGTCCTTGCGTAAAATTTCCGGCATGTTCTATTTCTCTTTAACCCCTTGAAGGAATTTGGTGAAACTCAGGTCAAATGTTCGCCTCATCGAGCCATAAGCTGGCCACACTTGCTTAAAGTCAAGGTGACAACTTAAGGTCAAATGTTTGAGTCCATATATATTCCGTATAAAATCAAGACTACACGCAGTTTTCAATTTTACATGTTTCGACTTTATGTCCTCGTCAGAAAATAAACAACATACAAAACAAAAAGACGTCACGTCCGTTAAAAAGGACGCGAACGTCCGCGTCATGTAAACAACGTAAGGTCTATAATATAGATATTGATCAGACTGATACGCTGGGTTTTATTAAAATGAAATGTATTTATTTTATGCTAACTAATAAAAACTGTGTTATATCAGTGAAATACAATGTATAGAGTGATGACAAATATCTCATATCAGTCACAGTGTGGGTGATATAGGTCTGCCGGAACTACTTTTTTAAGTAGTGCATATACATAAATTTGCTTTTGTTTTAATATTTAGCAGGAAATAAAAAGAAAATTTGTTTGTTTTTGAGTGGAGGATATAGAATATGTCTCAACTCAAAGTGATATAATTTTCACATTTTAACTCGCGCTCCGCGCTCTTGAAAATAAATTATTACAATTGTATCACTTCTTGGTGAGATATATTCCATATCCACTCAAAACAAACAAATATCCTCTATTGATTCAATACACGATAATTAAATATAAAACCCAACATGCCTATATGAAAAACCATTACTAATGAATATGAGATATGTAAAGTTCACACATCAAATAATACGCGCTGTTCATACCACTGGGCCAGGTTGTATTTAAAGTATGGATCCAGTAAGTATCGCGCATCAGTCTGTCCAAATCGTTCTTAACAACATCAATTGGTAAAAAGCTAAAGTCATCCATATTATGTTCAAAGCTATTATAATGAGTAGCAACATTACTAGCAACTCCTGGATCGCTGAAATTATTTATATCAAATTCCTGACTGTTCATCCGTCTCGAAACTTGTTGTCGTGTTTGGCCCACATATTGTATTTTACATTTTATGCATGTTATGAGATAAATTACATTTGTAGATGTACACTCCGTATTTACTCTAAGTTTAAACTTAGACATATTGCATGAACTCATAAATTCGTCAGTTTGAATAATTCTAGTGCAGTGTGTACACCTATGCCTATTGCATCGCCTTGAACGGGCGTTGACGGGGGTAAGGGGTGCAGACGTATATTTTGAACTAAGTATTTATGTAAAATACGGCCAATATTTCGTAGGGAATTTTTATATTCTACAACAAACGGCACAATATTAGTATGTGTATGTTTATTATTGTAAAACAGTGCTTGATCCTGTGTCAAAGTACGCGCCCTATAAAACGCCTTGTCAATTGTTTCTAAGCTTGAAACATTCACGTAACTTATCTAAGGATTCGGCAAATTGGTGATCATCAGATATAATACGACGATACCTTTTAGCTTGACTGTAGGGTATCCCATCCTTAGACGTTTTAGGATGGGAGGAAGAATATTCAAGATACTGATGAATGTTAGTCTTTTTAACATGAACTATTCTGGAAAGACACGTGGTCTTTCGAAATATCGTAAGTAAACTTGATTTATCATGAAAATCATTTAAAACCTTGATAAAAGTGTTTAATTCATCAAGGGAATGATCCCAGGCCATGAACACATCATCCAAGAAGCGTAGTCATAACGTAGGTTTAAACTGACAGGTTTTCTAGAAAATCTTGTTCTGGCTTACCCATGAACTATGGCGCATATACCGGAGCCATGGCCGCACCCATAGCCGTCCCCATAATCTGAAGGTAGCTGTCATCATTAAATTGAAAGTGGTTATTCTTAAGTGTGAGTTCGATAAGTGCACATACATTATCAATATATAATTGACTATTATACAGACTTCTATTTTTTCTTAAGAAAAACTTACAGGCGTCAATGCCGCAAGTATGATGTATATTGGTAAACAATGAACTCACGTCTAACGTAACCAAATAGCTACTGGGAGTTCTTGATTTTTGTAAGGAAATCCGTCGTATCTTTAACGGAAGAGGGAAGGGATTGCATGTAGGGCTTTAAGACATAATCCAAATACTTTGAAATGTTATCAGTAGGAGAATTACTTGCCGATACAATGGGCCTACCAGGATAGCCAATAGGTAAAGTATGATCATGATGCTGATGTATTTTTGGTAAAATATAAAAGTGTGGGGTTCGTATTTCATATTGGAAAGTGTCAAATTTTTCCTCTATATAGTCCTCACAATTTGATAAATTGCCAATGCAGTCGCAGATATTTTGTTTCACTGTTTCTACAATATCATGACTAAGTTTCGTATAAAACTTATCATTGTTTAGCTGTCTTACCACTTCTTTTTGATAATCACTTTGGTTCATTATCACTACATTTGCCGATTTATCTGCATTTTTTATGATAATGTCTTTGTCCTTTGCCAAAGTTTGCAGACTTAAATATTCTTCATTTGTAAAATTACTATACCTTTACTGTTTTGACGACTGTAGTTTTTCTTGGTGAATTGCTTCGATATAGAAGTCAAGATACTCATCACGCATTGTTTTGGGATAAGTGTTGATTGCTTTTTATTGAAAAAATGTTTACCTTGAACATACTGGTTGTCGTCATTTTCTCCATCAACATAAAAATACTCTTAAGTCTCAAACGTCGTGAAAATCTGAATATTTCTTCTGCTAAATTAACTTTATCGTGACTTTTTAGCATAGGGACAAAAGAAAGTCCTTTTCCTAGCAGAATATAATCGACATCAGATAACGTTTTGTTCGACAGGTTGATTACTGTCGCCTTGCCCCTCTGAATGGCTTGTTTCCTCTTTTTGATTTTCCTCCATACGTTTTTGTTCTTGGCTCGGACGAATCGCCTGTTTGTCTCTCGACGATGTTTAGCATTTACGTTAGTTCTTGTAACGTTTGGGCTATTTTTATCCGTGTTGTGATTTCCCGCCGCACCTCTATGCTTTCAAACTCTTATTTTCATGCCGCTAGGACGCATTGGCATGGGTTAATAATTTATCTAATACTTTGAACGGATCTGATGAAACTGAGGTAAAATGTTTTTCTCACCTGTGAGATACAGATGTCCGCGCATTTACCCATGTGAGATAAACTTTTCTCACCTATGAGATACATTTTTCCGCGCATTTACCCATGTGAGATAAACTTATCTCACATCGCTTATCTCACATCGCTGCCGGACTATTTTTACGTTAATTGTAAGCAGACATAAAAATCGAAAAATGACTGTAAAATTGTTATTTTTGAAATAAACATACAGCAGGGTTGTTGGTATTAATTTTCTTACTAATAGTTAGATCATTTTCTATCCATCTATAGCAGTTTTGAAGTAAAATTCTAGAAAAAGTTGATTTTCATTTTTTCATCCCCATCCGGTATTTGCACTAATTCATTCTTAATTGTGTGAAAATGCAATTTCAACGGTGAGAAATAGAGAATAACAGGTTACTGTCTTTTGAGAAAGGGTTTCTCAGACGAGGTTAGATATGGTCCTGGAAGGGGCGAGGCTTGCCGAGCCCCTTCCGGACCATATCTAGCCGAGTCTGAGAAATCCCTTTCTCAAAAGACAGTAACCTGTTATTCTTTTTATCATGCCACTATTATGATTTTTAATCATTATTTTACATTTTTATTTTAATTCGGGGCGCTAATTTCTGAAAGTACGGTAACCACTTTGTACAAGAGGGTTATACGCCAAAAAAGTAGTCCGAGGGTTTTTACCAATAATTTTATAACACAACACAATTTTTGGTACAATTTGTTTTAACAATTTATTTGCTGTGTATTATCATAGATATTCAGCAAAGTCAATTAAACAATACCAACAATAAATACCATCAGTGCTGATCTGGCGTAGGAACATATTACCATTTCAAACAAATTTAAATGGCCGCCGGTTGAAACAGACATCAACTGGAAAAATTTAACGGGGTTTAACAGGATAACAAGTAGGATTTTAAAGCTAATAAGGAGATTAATAAAAAAAGAACAATGTTTTACAAACTGTTAGTCAGATATTAACACTTAAAACGCTATAATAGTCAAACAACATAACGGATTTGGACGAAGGAGTCACAACACACGTGTTTCACCTGTTCAGACAACGGAAATATTCAACACTGTTCAATTGCCACTGCTACTGTCTTGATTGTTCCTTGGAGGCATGCTGTACATATTAAAATTCTGTATGTGGACAGTAGCACCAAAAAACATTGACTGCACATGACCTGGAGCATTTCCAGCCTGAGCGAAATGGGTGGGGTAATTAACAGCTGGAACATGGACTACCTGAGTGTTTGGAGCAGAGACTGGAGGTTCGATATGTTTGGATGGCATTACAGGCAGTGGAGTCTCGGGCATGTCGCTCTGCATTGGAACAGAAGTACCATTGTCAAGGTAAGAGGCACTTGTACATGTTGCAGATTTGTTTGCATTAATTGATCTCACTGAAGTGGTAGATCTGCTTAAAATATTAGAGCAAGTTTTTTTGCTTTTTCAAAGAAATGTTGCTGTAATTAATTATGCTTTGTACACATTCATGCCCAGTGATCTGCATGATATCAGTAGGTGCCTGGTTAGAATCCCTGAGCTTTTGTATTGTGTGTTTTCTGGCAGAATGGTTGGTAAGGTGCCGTGTAATGCCTGATTTTACAGTCATTGTTTTCATTAGAGTGCCAATTTTTTTTATTCCAACCCGCTGTTGTAAGAACCACTGGTCATACTCGCTTGGTGGGGTTGTTCTTGGTGCCAAATAAAATGGGTCCGAATCCCGACTGAATCCATGCGGACGCTTAGCCGCATAGTATCTGTAGGCAGATACTGGATCCCGCTCATCTCCGGTAGACCACATACGTGGAGGCACCTTTCTAGAACCACCACTGTCTCCGGTGCGTGTTTTAGTCTGGCGCTCTTTAAATTCCAGATACTCAGTGCCCTCCGCATCAATCTTTACATGTACAATTTTTCATATAGATATTTACATGTAAATTTATGTTTTTTTTTTATTTTTTGTTAAAGTTTGCAACTAAAATTATACTTTGTATTTCAATTTCAGGTTGTGAAACAGTGATACTCAGCCACATGAAATTTAATTTTGAATGGCATTCTGAACAGAGATTTTGAGATAAGTGATTTTCAAATAAAAAAGCTTTTTACGCGTTTGGGTTTAATAGTCTGACTGATTAACTGTCTTTTAATTAATAGATATGACATTTAAAGTTACCATAAGTGATAGTGTTCTTCTACACTTCTCATGCCGAAATGTATGGTAAATGTTATCCACAAGGTGTTGATGATGGACTGTGGTGACGAAAGACCTAGTTGGCCGGTGTCATAAAGCCTGTCAATCTCTTCATCTATTATTGATTAGGCAGATTTTCTTTGTTGCCTTTACCTGATTTTTTTAGATTTTTTGTTTTTGCCTGAAATTTATATACTAATCATTTTGTTGTTTGAAAAATAACTGATTTATTTAATTATTATTTGTAGAAAATTTAAAAATCATTGATAAACAAAAATTGATATGGGAAAAAATAATTTTTTTATTAATAAGCAAAACAAATCGGGGGAAATTAAATATCTAGTTTATAATGATGAAATACATGTATCTTGAAGCGTCAATTTTTTGCTTGATTTATTAAATTTCAAAAAGATTATTAAATAGACTTAATAAATTGTAATTACCGATTTAGTCTGATTTGTTAGGGGAAATCCTTGTCTTGAACTTTTGGCTATGGTAAATTGGTAACCATTTTCCTGGAGAACTCTGTCAAATGTTGATATGTACCCTCTTAAACTACTCGGCTCATAGTCTGTTCCATCTTCTTTCTTAATGGAGAGAAGGAACATTGCAAGAAGCTCATCCAGCTCAGTCATTGGGATGGTATGGAACTCTCGTGTTTCATTTTTCAGTTTGAGAAAAGTTTTAAGCCTATTTATATGTTGATTAGTTTTGCGTTTTGTGTGCTGATTTTTTTCCAACTCGTTAAAAGCCTTTACCGAGTCCATATCAACCATCATAAAGCCTTTGTTCATATTTTCAGAGGCAACATCAGTAAGGACAGGCACAGCACTGTGATTTTCATCAATTTGAGGAGATTGAACAGATGCTGCTTGAGAACATTCAGTAGCATTTTCAGGAATTTGAAGACATTCAGTTGAAACAGGAGTCTTCGAATACTCGGACACCTGAGAATCAGTCAATAACTTTGTGACGTTGAATTGTTTTTCTTCATCAAATTCCTCATCAAAGATTGATGGATCAATACCATTATTGGCTTCAAATTCATTCTTGTCATTAATTTCTTCAATGTTCATCATTTGAACTTCCAACAAATCATCCCAATGCACATTGAACGTTGCCATAAAGTTGAAGGAACAGTGCTTTTTACTGGATTTGCCAAATTAAGATTAAACAGTGCTTATTTTATGTTTTTCAGTGAATTATAGAGTTTTCTCGGTGAAATAAAAGTGATAATCCACAGTTTTGAAACAGTGGATTACCATTTTTATTTTTCACAATATCACTTTTGGTGCTCACTCGGTGAAATTATAACATGATCTTACACCGAAACCAACAATTATCCTCTATTTATTTTGATTAATTATCTTTGTGAAACTTGAGACTGATGTAAATATTATTCATGTTTTTTTCCTGTCCTTACTCTGATTTTGTCACTAAGAAGTAATCTTTATTTATTTATTATTATTCATGTTGTTGTTGTTGTTGTTTTAGATGTCTAAGAGCAGAAGATGTTTTTTTAAAGATGCAAGCATCTTAATAAGTGATTGTGTAATTATAAAGTTATTAGTGATCCTTTAATAACAATTAAATCATTTAAAAATTATTGTTTATTATATGTAACATTTTTTTTTACAAATAAATATGTTTTATTTAGGCTGTTTTATTTCATTATTTTTGTAATGCTTTAAGCTGTATTACATTGTAAAAGTAGTCCGGCAAAAAGTGGGAGGAGCTTGAAAAATCTGATGTCCTCTGACTTTTCCATAGGTTTAAACAAGGAGAAGTGTTCTCAAGTCACTGACTGAGAAAGGTTGCTGTTCTCAGACAGGCTTTATCAGGCAGTTGTCATAGTAATGTCATGATAAAATAAATCTACCATGTCCATTGAGTTGTGGATAAGGAAAGCCGAGCTTTTTGGACGAAATCTCAGCCCGAGGGTGGGATTTCCTTATCCACAACCCATGAACATGTTAGATTCACTTTATCCACAACTCATGAACATGTTAGATTTACTTTATCTCATCATGTTAATGTGGAGACCCATGAGCTGGTCACACCGATTCAAGATCAAGGTCACCATTTAAGATAAAAGATTTGTGTGTATCTGCTCAGTTTTTCTTAAACTCTTCGAAGGATTTTGATGAAACTCCTACAAATGTCCCTTAATCAAGCCAATGTTAGAACCCATGATCACGTCTCACTGTCTCAAGGTCAAGGACACAACTTATAGGTTTAAGATTAAAGTCTACTTTGTGTTTCCGCTCAATATCTCTAAAACCGCTGGATGGGTTTGAATTAAACTTTGGCTAAATAATCACCTCATCGAGATGATGTGCGGAACCCGTGATCTTGGCACTGGAAATCAAATACAGTTGATGGGTAGAACAGTCTTTAATTGTCTATGGAAGACTTCATTGCTTCGCCATTTAGACATCCACGCTGTGCACCTCTAAGAGAAAACTACACTCAGTTGTTTGGCGCTGTGTGGAAGCACAGCGCAAGTATTAATTTAAAATAGGTTTTAATTTTGTACCATGGGGTTGCATAATCGAATAGGGAGCAGCCAACATTATTATTGTAAATAAAAACTATGTATTATGTTTGAACAAACTCCCTGTAATGAATAAATAAATAGTTTTAACTGATTACAAACAGTTCTAGACCAAATTTATACGTCTTCGGCCGTTATTTAAAAACTTTCGACATGTTCATAGGATATTTAATAACTTTTCCACAAACTTGAAGGTTACGTTTTTTATAACTTTGTTTACGGACCTTACGACCACATTTCAAAACGCAAGTGGTAATTCTTATGACAGGTTTTAATATAAATGTCTTTAAAATATGTAAGTTTACCGTAATTACATCCTGTTTGCATTTTCATTTTCAATATCCGATACTTGATCAAAAGTTCAAGTTGATATTAAAATACCGTTTTAGTTTGTGCCATAGGCTGATATTTCATGAGTCGTGCACTACCATCTCAGATTGCTAACTTTTCTCAATTATTTACTTCAGGTGTGAAGAAAAGCGGGACGACAGACCTGTTTAGAAGACTATCGCTACATCCCGACTTCCGTGGTCCAGGTTTTAAAGAAGCACAATGGTTCCCAAGATTACGCTTTGGAGTTCATTGTCGTGCATTAAGAGCCCATAAAGTTTTTAAAAGTAAATAACACATTTTGTTTTATACTGATTAATGTTGAGCAGAGTTTTACTAAGTATTCGTGCATCCTGGGTCGTGTCTTAGCTGTCCATCGTGGTGCAGGTTGTATGCATACGGTTAAGGTATACAAGAAAAACTGTTATACTACAGATCACAGCGGGCCTAGAAACAAAGCTTTCATGTAAATATTTTGAAATGGGAGATGCAAATTAACTTTACAGACGTTATAACAGAGACATAATGAATTTACATTCTAGGTTCGTGTAAAAGCAAATACTTCTCTATATGGTTTGTGCATTTACGATTTAGTTACTGTTTCTCAATTCCAGTGTATCAGTTATGACTCAAAAAGAAACAAAAACATATTCATGAAAAAGCTTTCAATAATCTTTACGCTCTTTCCGGTTTTTTTTTTTCATCCGGATTTAGTAGATTGTATATACGATCCCTGTTCAGCATAGACAAAGTTAACGCAGCAATATTATAACATGTTCTACGCTATGTTCCATTAAAGTGATTCTTAGATTATACAATACTATTCC
Source organism: Saxidomus purpurata (assembly GCA_022818135.1). Lineage (NCBI taxonomy): Eukaryota > Metazoa > Mollusca > Bivalvia > Venerida > Veneridae > Saxidomus > Saxidomus purpurata. The sequence goes on from JAFMSR010000010.1 coordinate 10,244,744, forward strand.
TACCTCCGACCTTTAAGTCTCATGCGCGCAGATGATTAAGAAAATTCTAAGGGTGGGAAATATACTTCACGTCAAAGAAAGCAACCCGTTACGCATATTCAGTTGCCGTAGCGTATGTTAAACTTTAAGACCAAAGTTCTTCCTGTTACTAGTAAATCATGAACAGTTGTCGAAAAGCAAGCTTTCATCGAAAAATCAAGATTACAAATTTTTGTTTTCCCTGTTTTGTTTCAGAATTACTACATAAGGGCTTAGACAACCGTAGTGTTCAGTATTATATATCCCTGTTTGACGCGGCTGCCCAAACTATACGGTCTTGTGCATCAACGTGTATCACAGGTAGTGTTTCAAACTTTACTGATTTAGTTTTTAGCTTTTTTAGATGATCCCTACTGTGTTTTGGGATCAGTGGGTCATGGTAAAGGTCACAGTAACCTTCGTTAGCTTTTCACAAGTCACGATTTTCATTCAACTTTTATCACACTTAGTCAGAATGTTGCCTGTAACCTGTAAAAGGTGATCCCTATTGTTTTAGGGTCAGTGGGTCAAAGGTCGAGGTCACAGTGGCCCGAACTTTGAAAATCTTTTTTGCTCAATATTTGAGATTGATATCAATTTCATAGGATGTATTGGTCCAACTGATTAGACGACCTCTACGTTTTTCGGGGTCAGTGGGTCCAAGATACAAGGTGACCTTCGTAAGCTATTTTTGATAACACTACACAGGTTACACTTCTCATTTAACTTTCATTAAACTTAATCAGAATGATGCATGCAACATGTAGATATAATCCATATTGTTTTTAGGGTCAATGTGTCAAAGGTCAAGAGCACAGTGACTCATTTCCTCTCAATATTTTGAGATCTAATGATCAACAACAGTCTTCTAGCTTCGTAAGATGATTGGTCTTACTGCGTAGATTATCAATAATGTTTGTTTTGGTCAGTGGGTCATATTCAAGGTCACATAGACTTCTGTTAACTTTTACTTGATAACAACCCAACCGATTTTCACAGATTTACTCGAGACAGTCCAGTCAGTCTAATTGAGCGATATAAGTTCTGCTGTGCCTCTTGTCTTAATGTATGATCATACGGTTAATCCACTGTAGAGGAGTGGTCTCGAATCCCAACCAACGGTTGTAGCGTCCTCAGGCAAGACATTTAATACACATTTCTTCTCCTTCTCTTCGAGTCTCGAGAGCCGGTAAGAACTTATTACATAATGGAGAATAAAATCAATTAGTATAATACATGTATTTTCATATGATTATGCGCATGTCCAGGTCACCCTAGCCTCGCCACCAGGCTAGATGATATTATATGTTCATTATTCAAGCAGAATATATTCTAGCCCATATCTACTGACAGGGCTTGATCATCTACTTACATTTTTGGCAGCCAAAGGAGTTTATTGAGTAAGAAATACTAAATGTTAGGTCACCCAGGTACCCGACAATTCAAAGACTGGACAAGAATCATTGATGATTCACTTTTCTTGCATACCAGATGTATCTGCAGTTTTTACCAGTGCTGAAAAATCTCATATTACATCCCTTCATGTAATATGACTGTCGTGAATTACTTATGAAGTAACGTTATAAATATTGTGACGTCACTTTCCCAAACCCAAACAAAGCATCTGTATATCGTTTGTTTTGATATTAAAATGCATTAATTTGATAAGTTTGCATTTAGAAGTCTGTTTGAAAGTGCAAGACTGTTTGCAAGAAAAGTTTCTATCTAGTTCAAATAGAAAAACCCGTCACCCCGGGTATTAACTATTTTGCGTGAACTCGACAGAGCCTCGGCAGAGCCTCGTTCAAGCCAAAACAGTTACCCTCGGTGACGGATATTTCGATCTGAACCACGTGCTCACGATGGATGTGCTCATAACAGAAACTTTTTTTTCCGATATTTAACTTTTTCTAACACAAAGTTTGTAACAACGCAACAGTTTGAAGACCGCTATTGTTGAGTAAATTCTATCTGCATTGGTAAAGTGTGTATTGTGATCCACTTGGATTTGACTAATTCGATCCAATAAATTGCAATTACACATGTATGTACAAGTGTGCATATGATACTCCTGTTGTTTGTGGCGGATAAGTAACCAGCATGGATTCGAGCCAGACCGCATGGAGTTCAGACTGATCTAGGTCATTACTCGGTCTAAAGACCTAAGGTTATAAAGTTATTTTTGCACAGCAGGGTTAATATTAAAAGCATGTCCTTGTTACTAAGGTCATACTATGTCACAAAGGAGAATGAACTTTCTGGGTGGCTTCAGTTCTTCATATTCAATACGAATGTCCCACTGAGTAAAAAATGTACAATATGCATGCTTAATGATATTAAATAGGATACTTAATTATCTATCTTTTCACACTTGATATTTTACCCTATATACACTTGGAGCCACTTCTAACCCGACACTTATATAATTCGGTTGTATGCAGATTTCGTTCAGATTTAGAATACAATTAATTCAACACATAATACATACTTCTGCGAAATTTAATTCTAATTGATTAACAAATACATATAAAACTGAACAAATAAAATAACATCGCTGTAAAATCCGAATTCACAAAATGTCATAACGTGAAATCCAAACAATGAGAAAAGTCACCGATTCATATGGAACGCCATGACCGTCTTTTCTTGACTCGTTTGCTTAAATGCGGTACATATTTCATTATATACAGTAGATCTTTTATTATATGCAGTAGATATTTAATTGTACATGGTAAATAGTTTATTATGTGTGGTTCAAGTTCCTTTAAATGCTGTACTTTCTTTGTTATATGTAGTACAACTCTTCTTATAAGTGGTGGTACTGTCTTTATATGCTGTGCATTTGAATTTGTGTGAGGTACAAACACCAATATATGCAGTAGATTTGTTATTGTGTGTAGTGGATAAAACGTTATACGTGGTTTTTTTTACATTATATGATGTGCAAAATGAAATATATGTGGTAGTGACTGAGTCCATTATGTTTGGTGCTTTTACCACTTCTACCACATATAATTTAATATCTACTGCATTTGATAAAAGATCTACTGCAAATAATGAAATATGTACCGCATATAAGCAAACAAGTAATGATAAGACGGTCATGGCGTACCTTAGTTTCATAATAAAATCAGGAATGTAATGCCTTCCGTACCCCACCCACTTCTTCGATACAAGAATAATTTTTGTAACAAACTAACAACTGGGTTTTATCGTCTAGACAGGTGAAGTGTTTAAAATTATTACAGAATCTGTCCTTACCTTTGATTAATCGATGGTATAACTACTGAAAAAATCATCTCTTTCGCATTTTAGGAAATAGAATTCACTTTTAAGCGATATACCGGTTAGTATATCACTGTGTGGAGTGTAGATGCGAAGTAATCTAATCACGAAGGCCTGAGTGATTATTTACGGAGCATCTAAACGACACACAGTGATAAACAAACCGGTGTATCACTCAAAAGTAAAATCGATTTCCATTGTAACACGTTAATTTAAACAAACAAAATGTTCAAAGGGGTACTATTTGCTTCGCCAACATGAAGTCGCTACCTTGAATTTGTAGTATTCTGTGCATTTATTGCATTTCGTGAAACTTTCGCTATTCTTTTTTACTCCTCAAATAAAACGTTATTCGTCTTGTTTTGTTGTTTCTGATATTACTGGCGATATCAGAAGTGTAGATTTATTGTAGATATTACAATTTGTTTTACATCACGTGAATTCATTCACAATAATACCAATCCAAGCGTATATAGGAGAAATTTTCAATAGTGTTAGAATAATAAAATGAAAATGATAATCGATATTTTTCGCTCACTTACATTTCCTCGTGAAAAATGGTGAAATCGTACTTGTTACACGTGCAAAAAGTAACCGGTCTTCACAGTTGAAAGGTTTTATCATTTTTAGCTCGACTATTCGAAGAATAAGGAGACTATTGCACTCGCCCCAGCGTCGGCGTCGGCGTCGGCGTCGGCGTCTGCGTTGGTTAAAGTTTTTCATAAAGTCAAATATCTTGAATACTATCAAAGGTATTGACTTGAAACTCAAACTATATGTTTACCATCAACATCTTCACCTGAGGAAACAATCCCCATAACTCTGTTTTGATTTTTGACAGATTTATGCCCCTTTTTAACTTAGAAATTTTGGTTAAAGTTTTTTATAAATTCAAATATCTTGAATACTATCAAAGGTATTGACTTGAAACTCAAAGTATGTGTCTACCATCAACATATACACCTGAGGAAACAATTCCCATAACTCTGTTTTGATTTTTGACAGATTTATGCCCCTTTTTAACTTGGAATGTTTGGTTAAAGTTTTTTATAAATTCAAATATCTTGAATACTATCAAAGGTATTGACTTGAAACTCAAAGTATGTGTCTACCATCAACATATACACCTGAGGAAACAATCCCCATAACTCTGTTTTGATTTTTGACAGATTTATGCCCCTTTTTAACTTAGAATTTTTGGTTAAAGTTTTTTTTTAAATTCAAATATCTTGAATACTATCAAAGGTATTGACTTGAAACTCAAAGTATGTGTCTACCATCAACATATACACCTGAGGAAACAATTCCCATAACTCTGTTTTGATTTTTGACAGATTTATGCCCCTTTTTAACTTAGAAGTTTTGGTATTTTTTTTTTGTAAATTCAAATATCTTGAATACTATATAAGGTATTGACTTGAAACTCAAAATATAACATCTACACCTGAGAAAACAATCCCCATAACTCTGTTTTGATTTTTGATAGATTTGTGTCCCTTTTTAACTTTGAATGTTTTGTTAAAGATAGAATACTATCGAACGTATTTACTGTCAACATCTTCACCAATGTTTTTGATTTTTGACATATTTATGCCCTTTTTAACTTAGAATTTTGTCACAGTTTTTCCAGACTAAAATGGAAATACTCAAAATGGCTTTCTTTTGAAATGTCATAGAATAATTATGCAGCATGAAGCGGTCATGCTTTTTTAATTCTATACATATCAATTTTGAAAAGTTACAAAATTATTCATGATCAAATATACAAGGTCATGTATTTCTTTGAAATTATCCCCCCCATCCTCCCTCCAGTTGGCTTGCAGAATCCAGAGTAAGGCCTTGAATGCAATGTACATTTACAAAGGTCTTTGAACAAGTTTCATATCTTTGACCTTAATTCTTATAGACAATTACACAATACTCCTGTTCTTAGACAAAAACCCCATTTTACCAACAAGCTTTCGAATAGTCGAGCGTGCTGTCATATGACAGCTCTTGTTATACAGCTGATGTTGCCAAACAACATAATATTTAATTTGAAATAAATATCTTGAACCGTATTCAAGAAAATCGGATTTTGAAAAGTGTCGGGTTAGAGGTGGCTCCAAGTGTATACAGTTTGGTAAGTTACCAGTTTAAACTATTGCAGCTGAAGCAACTCCTGCGAACTTACATATGCAACCAGGATGGCATCTGTTGCCTGGCAACGAAGAATTGAAGGAACCCCGATATACAACGTTTCATTACATTAAACATCTAACACCTGCTGCCAAAATTATTGTGATATTCAGAGATCCGGTTACCAGGTAAATGTTTTTACCCGTTCCCTGACTCCCCGGTAGCCTGTCTTGTCCGATCTGTATATAATAGAGCCAGAGAAGGAATTAACCAAATGCGCATGCGCAAGTTACCAGTCACCGTGGACGCTCGGTCTCGAATTCAGGTTTTGGTTGTGTTTAGTTTTCTATGCTTGTATGTGTGATTTCACATTCTGCGATTCGTGTGAACTTTAATCCTTTAACCTTTTCTGCTCTTGCAACTAGTGCAGATCATTATTGCGGGAACCCATGAACAGTTATTGGTACTGTCAAAATAGAAATATAGACCATTCCATTTTAGAATTGATTATTATAACTAAATTATGTTAATAGTGATTGTATAATGTGTTTTATTACTATTATTTCATTCTAGGCCCTATTGTTATTATTAGATCTATTATGATATTATGTTAAATACACTTTTAGACTGTTTTCCGATCATTTGCACGAAGCAAAAATGAGGAAAAGAAATATGTCTGCGGAGAGAATAGAAATTATGTTCAAAAAGCAAACGACTCTTCTAATAGAAGCATATAGAGCGTGTTTTGAGACTTACTCTATGAGAAGATGTATCTACAACAATACATTGTCGGATATATTAATCAAGGTACGATATTTCATATTTCTATAGATCTATATGAATACAAGAATATTAGATTTTTTACATGTCGACCTGCAATCGTTATCCAAGGTACCCTCGCACTAATACTTTACATAATGTATATAAAAATGTTGGCAGGTAATGAGAACTCTCAATGTAGAATGGTGCATAGAAACAGATTGTCGATCTCTGCTGTTGGTCACTTCTCATTGTGTCTTCTTGTGTCGCAGATTCGGTTGTTGCAGGCGACAAACACAGCTCAAAGTTGGGGAAAGAAATACCTATACCAAAAGGAGTTTGAATTTATTTTTGAAAACTCGAGTGTCGTATACAAATATCTAGCTCTATTCATGTATATTACAGAGAGGAATATATCTCGCAGACAGTTTTCGTGCTGGATTTTATGCTTTCTATATGAGGGAAATATTTTCTGTCTTCGGAAAAAAACAGGTTTTGCCTATACTTATGACAGAGTATCTAACTGACATAGAAAAAACGTTAAAGGAGACGTTTCGTTTTCTAGAAATGAGTAAGTAATAAAACACAATATATATTATTGTGGTTCGATCATTCACTATTCACAACTCCTTCATTTCAACAAATGGTACAACCAGTATCCTTGGTCATCATTATATTCGTTCTCTTGTGTCAGGAAAAAATCCGAAATGAATATTCCCGCCTAGTGCGAGGTTACTGATGATTCGAGAAGTAATATTCGTCGTGCAAATACATAAAGGAAGTGTACTACTTGTTGACTTGCACGTTGTCCACGGAACTTGTTGTTCCAAGGAGCCATATATACAGACAACGGTTATCGTGTGAAACTGACTCATAGAAATACAGATTTATCAAACTGTTCCATGACTACAAATTGTAGATGGCGCTTGTCCCTTTTATCTTCAACCATGTCTCGTGAGGTGTATCTTTTAGCCAGACATCAGACGCCACATGTATCATGGTCTGCTCACCAATGAATGGGTAGAAGTAACTGCTTTTTTCTCAACAAAGTAAATGGCCCAGCTATCGTGGCTGATTATTTTTGTAAGTGATTTATATAAGTTGAAATATTTGGTGCGCAAAAGAGTATAAAATGAAAATTCGATTTAACCTGAACTCGACATTACCTCAGTACTAAAAACATTCTTACCAAACTTAATTTATTAAACGAGAAATGATGGCGAGTTTTGTGCAAATGTACTTAACTAACTAAACAACAAATAGTGGAGACCGTGATGGAACAACTTGGAAAAGTCACAAAACTTGCCGCCAATGAAATACTTGAAATAGAACATTGTTCGTCATGTGTAGATTCATCTGTTGTGCCTTTATGTATTAACTGTGACTATATTTCCTTTGCAGGGCCAGTGCCAGTGGAACTCATGTCGAGGATAGTAAATAGGCGTATATCTAATACTGCAAAGACGAATGGGGTAGCAATGACCGAGGACACTAAAAGGATGTTATATAATTTCTTTACTCCATTTAATACAGAAATGGCTAGACTATTGAAAAAGCCTGGGTACATATTCCGCCAACATAATGTTACAGTTTGACGACAGAGTCAAAACAATATTTTATGAATTACATGTATGTAATACCAACACTGGTGGCCCAAAGTTAGACCAGTAAAAATGATTAAGGACAAAGGTTATTGTTATTCTGTTTTTGTTATTAAATAAATTTCCTGTTTAATTCATTCTGATTTCTTTTATGCTTCCCGTTTAAAGTTCTATACAGGATATTTTTTAAATTACTGATATTGCGAAATAAATGTACCGATAGAATAATGATAGAACGATGTTCTATTCACTCTAAAACAGTGTTGACATATTCGTTTCCTTTGTATTCAAGTTGCTTTTTCATGAAAAGGAGTTGCGAGGGAGCCTTAAAGTTTGTTATTTTTACAATATCATTGAAAAAATACTACTCTGTATTTTTAAAATGTACATCGATTTAAAATTAAAGTTATAAATGTTAAGGTCCTTGGACTTAAACGATAGAGTGTTTGCACAAGTGACTTCTCTCATCTCTGTCCAAAGTTATGACCTCAAAAGAAAAAGAAACTTTCTTTGTATAGATCTAAATACTGTTTAAGTTTTCTATCGTCAAAAGTTACCTCAAAATCAATGTCTTTGTCGGTAGTATTATGCCTGTCAAAATATTCAAAGAAATTACATAGCGTTGATCTCCAAGCACTATAAACTTAATCCAATGGCTGCTATGAACTAAACTGAAGATTAAATTAGGTACTTTTTTAAAGTTGTTTTGAATGTATGAACTGTTTATTTATTTTTCGCAATATCTGGGAGATCATTCCATACTTCCATGGCCGTTAACATGAATGCCTGTTTCGGAAAGTTTGTTTTTGGCCTAGGATGTACTAAATCTTTTTTGTCGATGACCTCAAACTATAATGTTTGTTGTTTGAAAATGTGATTAAGTTTTTTTTATATATGTTGGAGTGAATCCTTGGGTTGATCTTTAAACCATTAATGCAATATGATATGTACATCTTTTTGAAAAAGATACCCAGTTTAATTCATACAGTAATTGTATTGTAGGAGTTCGGATTGGTTTGTTAAGAATGATTTTGGCAGCCCTTTTCTGTAATTTATTTAATTTGTTATAATTCTTTTTGACTACATTTATTCCAGTGTATATGCATTGTAAAACATTTGTTTCATTTCTGCGGTGAGAAAGAACGATACACGTTTTAATAAAGCAATTTTAGATTGAAGCTTTCTGCAAACGTGTTTGATTTGTTCAGTCCATTTTAAGTTTTCGTCAATATAAACACCGAGCAATTTTTGAGTTTTGACTTGTTTTACATCAACATTATAAATTTTAAGGTTTATTTCGAGTAGTGCTTATTAACATGTACGTAGTTTTCAAAGGATTTATTGCCATCTGATTATGCTTACAACTTACATTTATATTATCAATACTACTTTGCAGTGTTGTTTCAACACTTGAGACATTTTTGTTTGATGCATACATTGTCGTATCATCAGCATACATACATGTCTATATTTGCTATATTTGTGCAAAGAGGAATATCATTGGCTAGTTACCCTAGCCAGGTGAATATTCTTTCCCGAGAACTTACTTTTATATCTTTTTAGTCAGACAATTAATGGCTTTTATAAAGATTCATTCATTCATGTCATAAAATTAGGATAAAATAAATTTCATATACGTTATTACGAGACCTAACTCTGTTAGGACTGTTGTATTTTCGGTTTTGTTTTTTCCGTGACAGAGTCGTTACACGGACATTTACTTCTTTTTCTGCTGCTTCCTTGGAAATTCATTTCAGTACTTATAGATCTGCAGGAGGTTTAATAGGACTGAGAAAGAAAAGCTTCAATTAAGAACAACCTGAAAAGTTGTTCATTTTAATTAAGACATATAAAATTATTTGATAAATGTGTTTAATGTTTCAAAAACGGGGCGCAGTATAAAAAGATACTTCATAACTGCAATGGCTAAAAGCGCCTCTCTGTCATGTATAGGCGTAAACAAGACTTTAAAACACTTGCATAATAATTTTCCTTAATCTAAATGTTTGTTCAACAATTCTCACCTAGAAATTGAAACTCTTTTGTTTGCATAACCTCTTTTGTCTATCGCTAAAGATTGACCATAGAAAGTGTCATCACCAGGGCTACCGGGTATTGTAAACTGACACTTTATCGGCCGTAATTGAAAATTAATTATTTTCACGAAAACTTATTGTCAAGTTTTTAATAGAAATTCGTTTTTTGGACGAATTTACCGAATACTCGGATACCTATATCGGATCCGAATATTCGGAAGATGAACGAATATTCAGATATTCCTTGCCATCCCTACTTATTTGTCACTCCGTCTATGACAACCTGCGACTTTATTATACCTCCACGGGTATATCAGCCGAATTAAAACTCTTTTAGGAGCACCTGCTACTGAGCTTTACAAGGAAAGGCAGTTTATGTAGATTTTTCGAATATTACAAAAACCAGGACAAATCCTAAAAAAACTCATGTACAATGTTTGTACACTGTCACAGAGAACAGTAGCATTGTTCACGGGCAATTGTATTTGTGAAATTCCAATTACTATTTATTTTAACAATGTTATCATGTTTCAAATTTATTCAAATTTAAAACACAACAAAAACGATATAAAATTGAATTCTTGTTAAAGTTTCAATAATTCATCGCAAAAAAATGACTTAAATAGAAATAAAAACAATAGCGTCATTCAAATAAAAATGTTCAACAGGGGAAATCTTTGCGTTTCTAAACCTGTTGAGTGTATATTGTCGCTAAAGGTTGTCACCAACTTTTTAATAAAATGCTAGGTCGCTCAAGACAATATGAAGTTATGGACATTGAATTGCCAAAATTTCACCAAATGTTCGTAGTCTGCTATCTAGCTAGGATACCCTTTTGTACTATCATCATAAAACTGGTTTATTTTAAGCTCACATGAGCAAATTTTCCGTCATCGTCCGTCAGTGGGTGCGTGCGTCCGTGAACATTTTGGTTCAAAAGACTTCTCCTTAATCACTAGACCAATTTTGATCAAACTTCACAAGAATAATCCTTGGGTGGTCCTCTACCTATACTACAAAATGTTATCACATGCCATGTTATCACATGCTATGGTTGCCATGGCAGCGGGAAGGAAAAACTATAAAAATCTTCTGCTCAAAAAGCGGAAGGCCCAGTTCTTAGATATTTGGCATGTATCATTGCCTAGTGGACGTCTACTAGGATTGTTAAAATCATGTTCTCCCCGGAACAGAAATTTTTCTACGGGAAAAACTTTTTAAAATTATCTAATATCAAACCACAATGCCAAGAGCTTAGATAAATAGCATGTAGTTTGTCTAGTGGCACTCTACCAAGAGTGTTTAAATAATGATCTCCTGGTCAAATCCGCCCCGGGGTCTCTTGATTTTATATATTAACTTATACAGTTAAAACTTCAAAACTTTTTCTCGATTTATACCGCAAGGCCAAGAGTTTAGGAATGTAGCATAGTGTAGTGGACCTCCACCAAAATCTTCAAATGATGAACCAAAGGCCAAAATCGACCCGAGTTCACTCGATTTTACAAAGAGGGATATCGGGAAATGTTTAACTATATATTTTTCTCCAAAACCAAAGACCCAGAGCTTAGATATTTGGTAAGTAGCGTTGTGTAGTGAACCTCTACCAAGACTGTTGAACTCATGACCCCTGGCTCAAAACTGCCCATGGGATACCTAGTATGTTCAATAACTCGAGAACCATTTGGTATAGGATCCTCATACATCATGGACAGGAGGACCTTAACAATGAGCTCTTTTGATATTTAGGTCACTCGGTCATAGGTCTAGGTCAGATTCGTTATGTTCAATAATTGAGAACCATTAGGTCAATGATTTTTAAACTAGATAGTACAATTGGTCTTGGCCAATAGATTACTCCTACTGATTCTGATTACAAAGTCGAACCCGGTGTCACTTGACCTACTGACCTACTTTTTTAAGCTACAGCAATGAACTTTGAACTATAAGGTTAGTTGTGCATGCATATTCAACTTTGACCTTGGATGCCCTTGGCTGACCTACTTTGTTAAGCTACACCAATCAAATATGGACCATGTATACAGCTTTTCATGAAGATTTCAACTTCAACTTTGACTGACATTGACCTTTACCTACTGTCCCACTTTCCTGTTTTTGAAGTTACAGCAATGAAATTTGAATTATATGTGCAATTTTAGTACAGATTTCAAATTTGACCTTGGCTGACCTTGACCTTTGGCCTAGTTTTTTTTGTTTTTCAAGCTAGATGGAGATGAAATGTGGACTAATTGCGCAGTTTTTCCAACTAATTTACAAATTTCGTACAACTGACCTTGATTATGACCTTTTATCATGTGCAAGCGCAATGATACTCGGGTGAGCGATATAAGGACATCATTTCATGGTATACTAGATAGCCCAAGGCACTCTGGACTAATAGCACTTGAAGTTTCAAGTTTCGCTATTCATTATATTCATCTTAAAAACATTTGTCAATTATTTACTAAACCAAGTCACAATGTTTATAGACATAATGACATTCTATAATAACCCTTTTGTTTTCTTTCACAAACATAAACTATTTATTTTAAAACCTTTAAATCATAATACAGAACAATAAATTTACGCATAAACGCACACACTCGCAAACACACGCGAAAAAAGCTCTCCCTGAGTACAGTGCTCATGTGAGCTAAAACGAAGAGAGAGGGTGTTCTTATACAAAATACTTGTCTCTATTATAAGGGAAACAAGTGGGAATGATAAACATATTTACACTTATAATCATATTTAACTGCTCGATTTCGTAAACACACGAGTGTTGTTTACGAAAGTGGAATATCTCTTTTACTAATTACTAGTAGTATGTCACTGTTTTGTTCTTGAAATAGTACATGCCATAAATATAGCGCAGTATTATTGAAAGTAAGAATTCCTATCTGACAACGCGTTTTTGCTAAGATACGAGAAAAATACGACAGAAACGTATCCGTCAATATTGATGTTGACTAAATAGAACACAATTCTATAATTATGCTTCCACCCCCGCGTATATTGGTTTGCACATGTCGGTCTGTCAGTCGGTAGACCAAAAGTTGTCCGATCAATAACCACAGAACGCCTTTGCCTATATTTCTAAACTTGTAAGGTTGATTGATCAAGGCAAGACGGATGACCCGGATGTTAATTTTGAGGTCAACAGGTCAAAGGTCAATGTCACAGTGGACTTCAACAGAAAAAACATGTCTGGTCAATAACTAAAGAACGCGTTGGCCTGTTGTCCCAAACGTTTTATGTAGGTCGGTCATGGTCATAAGATAACCCTCTCGATTTTTTAGGCCAACAGGTCAAAGTATCAAAATAACTGATTAATGGCTTCATTTAAACGTTTACTCTTAATATCAAAATACAAAGGACAGTGAAGAAGTACATGTTTTTCATCTTCTGAAACAGTTATACTTAAGCTATTGCAATGTAAACTAGTTCTGGATTCAAGTGGTATATTTGTTTATCGACCATTTTCAATATTTTTTAGAGCTGTTCCACTTTTAAATTTAGTTAAAGCACCTCTGTGTCTTCTATTTAAATCTTTGTAACAACAGGATCCTTCTTCGTAATCATGTTTGAATAATCTATAGAATATTGATTTATTCTGACCTTCACCTCTGCGAGCATTCATTCTATTAATATCTTGAACTATCTGAGTAGATGTAGGCCTGGGAAAATAGAATGTTAAAATGTAATACACCACGGGCTTTTATACATTAATTTACATAATATGTATGTTCTACAAATAGTTGAGTAGTACAGGATCTTTACTTCAATTTGAGGACAGTTGTTTGATGCAAAGCAAGAAATAATTATTTTTAACTAGATATATTTATGAAATTGTATGAACAGTCTTTTAAGTGTGTTCTTGGACGGTCAGAATTTACAGGATTCGAGCGATCAAAAATTAAATTAACAATTTCTGTCTATTTCGTTTGTAGGCCCCATCCATAAAATAATATCATTTCACACCCACAAATAATAAAAGACTGCAGCAGCTGCGGTGTTATTATGGCGTTGGTAAATAGCAATAGTGTTTAAACCGATAAAGCGTGACTGTTCCATTCAACAATCTAGGTCAATCACATCCAAGATCTCATTGGTCGCCGTGAATATACTACTTTTGGCAACCAATCAAATTCAATCTTTGGCAAAAACTGGCTGGAAATTGAAGTCAGGTAAATCTCTCCTATTTCGGACACAGAAAAACACTTTTGATAGGTATAGGCATGATGGGAGATATGCCGAAGTCTCATCCACAAATACAAGCTAACATAGTTGCTCTTATGGACGGACCTTTATAAAATTTGCTTCAAATCAAATCAAATAAAAAATTGTTCCATCCATTGGGATTTATTTCCGTCGAACACGAAGGAAGTTGTAGAATCACAGGACCAGAGTCTATGTACAATATACATGCGTCTGAAGTCAGTAACAATAACACAATACATAGGTATAATTAAACTGTACTACGTCATTGAAAACATATATCGTGAATCGTCCATTAACGCAGCCATCTCCCTGTTGAATGGTTTGTAGAACTGATGAAGTAGATCCCTTGTCTCATTGAACATTGGTTTAGTCTCCCTCTTGGTGGCATGCTATTTTGGTAAATACAGTATCTTTTGCATTTTCTTCACGCTAACCGGGGCTAAAAATAATTTAAAAAACACAATATCAAAAACATAACTGAAGGAATCAAGTTTGTACATATACTTTTGTCCTGCTTCAAGCAGGTAGATATATATTTTACTGAATTATTTATACCTGTTTTGCTTCAAGCAGGTAGATATATAATTTACTGAATTATTTATACCTGTTTTGCTTCAAGCAGGTAGATATATAATTTACTGAATTATTTATACCTGTTTTGCTTCAAGCAGGTAGATATATAATTTACTAAATTATTTATACCTGTTTTGCTACCTATTGCAAGAAGTTTTACGCCTTGCTCTTATAGATATTGTGATTCAGAAAAAAGTTTTAAATTCATTTTGCTTTTAGCCCTTTCTCTTTTCCTATAATATTATGACAAAATGACTACATGTATATGCCAAGTGTGGTATTTGCACAGCTTATTAGAAAGTTAATATTAACTACCATTCTCGAGTATGAATGAGCTGAATATAAACAAGAACTGTCTTTAATAAGAGATAATACATTAGATGATCGGCGCAATTTTGAGTACATGAAAGCGATTGTTAGCTAGATTTTATAGTAAAAATCCTGTCAACTTTAATTTTATGCAGTCAGAAAGCGCCAAATGTCACAGGGTGAGAAAAAGTGTGCACACTGACGCAAACCCAGAGCCCTTCGCTTACAGAGATGCAAGAGCGAATACTCTCCCGACAGAGCTAACCGGCAAAACAAACGTATAGACAGTAACCTTGCTTTTCCTATCAAATACATTTTTGTGTATCATGCGACAATATTGAACTGGCACTCATGAATATTTCGTATGTGGTCGGTTATCTTCGGATAAAAATATAACAAGCGATTGATATAAAATATCAATTTCGTACTGTAGCAGATATTGCATTCCGCAATAGTGTAGTGGAATAGGCATTTGACTACCAATCCAAGTCTTGCTTAATTTTTTGTTTTACTTTTTTTAACCTGTCTTTGTTCAGCATGGGGTATCAAGTTGTTTTAATGACTATCTGAGCATTCTTTCTCCGTCGTCCTGCATACATTTGTATATAGAACTGAAAATGTCGACAAGCAAATCATCTTGAAAAACAGTTACGCTCTAAAGATAAGATTGCCTCGGCTAATATATCGAAAGATTTCGAAGATAACTTAGGGATAAACGGAAAAACATTCATTCAACGGACGATGTAATTTTATGTAATTTCTGAAATGACATGAATATCAATAGTAAGTATTAATACATAAAAAATACAAAACACTGAAAAAAAGCAAAGTCAACCAACAGTCATAGAATATATAAAAGCGAAAACGGTTCATAAGACAGTGCCACAAATTAAATAAAAATAGCCATACTCCTTTAAAAAAAAATATATGTGCAGGATTCGGACCCGTGAAACATTGCATACAAGTTAGGCACCTTGCCACTATGCCACTGTCTCTGCGGTGTTAACTTAAGTCGGTGAAATGTATTTGTTCGATATTATAATCAACTGAAACAACGAAAACACACCCGAACTTACCCGAGTGCCAGGTAAAAATTATATAATAAGGAATTTGTAAATAGTTTGTAAGCAATCAGTACTAGCGATATAATATTATCTTTAGAAAAACAAGTTGTTTTCGGTCGGCAGTATATGTTTTTCGGTCTTTTCTTTTGTTTCATTTTACTTGATTCGTAATACTAATTTACAAATTTCTGCATAATTTGTTCACGGCTTTTTGGTTATTTTCGGTCATTCTATGCACCTGATAATACCGAATGAGAACATTGCATTTCCAGTCTTTCTTGAGTGGATTTATACTTCAAGTACGTAAATAATTCATATCTATCAACATATCAATATTATATACTTCCAGGAAATTTCCAGCCGTTTGATTGGCCACTGATTCGTTAACAGAAATTGTTTAACGGGCAAGCCGGTAATATACTCTTAGCATACCCTGTCATTGTATCCCACGCTAAAATGGTTCAAAATATTTAGGGTACGAAATAACAGCTCTTGTTCGAAAATTATTGGTACGTATAACAACGGAGCATTGATTGAGAAGAAGAATGGGGTTTTGTATGGAGTCATAAGAAAGAGAAAACATTTTTCGGAATGTATATGAAAATGATTTTTCGCATTTCAAAGTACAAACCTGCATTCGTAGAAAAGTTGCGGTTTTCAAAACAAGATGGCGTGCAGCAAGTTAAAAACTTATGTAGTATTATAATACTTTATGTGGCGTTGTTTTGTTACGTCACGAAGTGACATTGAGGTACCATAAGGGCATTTGAAGGTCTGCTATATTCAATCGTTCAATGAACCAAAGCCTTCAAAATTTAAGACAGGGAAGGGTAATAAAATTGTTATTTGTTGTTTTTTTTCGTGGTATATGGGGATATATTACCCGCCTCGACAAAATATACCCGCCTTAAGGCTCGGGTAATATAAATCTAGGCGGGTAATCTATCCCCATATACAACTTAAAAAAACAAGAACAAATAACATACGCATGTGTACACACACATTGACGTTGCTTAGTAATTTATATTGTACATGTTATATTTACCCTGGTTATCCGAAAGCCATCATGGCCCTTTATCGCCCATCTGACTAGGAGAAGTAGTCAATGCCACACAATAAATATGTAAGCTCGGGGTGTTGCGTTGTTAAGAAGTTTTTTGATACAAGTCGGAGGAAACAATCGACTGTCCGGGCAGGATGATTTTTTTACCTAAGGGGGACGATTTGATTTCTTTGTTGTAGAGGACCACTGTAATAAATATACCAGTGTAAGATTTAGCACTAACAGATAAGAGTTTTATTTATTTCTGTACGAGGCTGTGTGGAAAGTAGCTGTGCCTGTGGCGACCATGTTTTTCAAATGTACATCATGTGTGTTGTACAAGAAATTCAATTGTGTCAGTTCAAAATCTTTATCTGATTTGAGTACCATATTTCTACAAGTATCAGATTATCAAGCAGTACCAGCAGTATTGGGGTTTCATTAAAATAATGTTGAATATGTAGTTGTGTATTTATTTCTTGACTTTTACAAATTAATTGATTACTGAATTGTAACGTAATAAAATGAAAAGTCACACTGCAATTGAAATTCTGTATATTAGATCTTTATATCTCACAAAGTAACAGCAATAAACCCATCCTTTAAGTTAATGTGACACCCTTTATTCCATTTCGTAGAAATCGGTACGAACGTACTAAGGTACGTAATGCCGGTCTACTTTCGGTTTAGTTATTCTGTTAATTGACCTGTTTATTTGGTGTTTTGATCTTATCATATCTTTAAGACATACTCTTACAAAGATATGTACTTAGTCAAGCTGTCAGACCTATTTGCAGCAAGAATAAGCGCGCGTGCAACGAATGTCAAGTATTTTCGTTTCGTAACTCCCGCCATACTGGATTCCATAGTTATCCGATGGTTTTCGCTTATAAACATGCTTGAATACATATAAAAACAATTAAACCTTTGTCATGACACAAACGCAATCGACTTGGATATGGACAAACCTTTTTGCAGTTTCATTTCAGACCGATATATGATTTGGTTTTCTGTGTATTTCAAAGGTCCTGCTTACATATTCAAATTAGACTGTTTTCCGGCAAGCTTGTTTTTAATAATTTCTAAAGCGAAATAAATTGGCACCATTCTTGGACCGACGTCAGTGCCTCATTAAAATTCATAAGACTAATTCAATGGAAGTAACTCTTATTGATTTCCTATTGCTATTATCAATAGGTCAAAATACTGCGTAATGGGAATTTCGACGGCGACACCTTTGATCTTTAAAAAAGGCGAAGTTAGACATATTAGTACGACTTTTTGCCCGAGTCGCCCCCTTGGCCAATCTCTGCCTTCAAACCGAGCGAGCCGCCCATAGGAATCTCGATCTCAAATGGCTACCAAAATTTCAGCGAAATTACGTCAGGGGCTATACGTTTCCTATACGCCGTATCACCGGCTTACGCCGGTCTATTAAGATGCCTTTGCTGATTATGCGCCGGTTTTGCGCATGGCTATATGAAGCGTCTGCCCGTATACGCCGATGCAGATAAAACATATTGCTTTTTAGCAGAAAATGAACCAATCCTATACTAGAGTTGTACAGGCTGTGTTTGTTAAGCGTCAAACATCACTAAATACTATATTTTGATATCCTACAAAGTATAATAAAATCAAAATGTTCACATAAAAACAAATCAAACTACGAAATTAATAAAAACGCATAAATATACAAGGAGAAAATGTTTTTAAGATGTTATCCTCACTTGACCAACCGACATATACAAATGTACTGTTCCTCCCTAGGATTTTTCTTTTAAAAACTACCATGTGAAGCCAATTTTTACCTCAGTTCCATGATAAATCAAAGGACTGAAAGTGCTGGAGGATCGATTGTCTCTGAACAACATAGTCTGCACACATACATGTGTAAATGTCGGGACAACACAGACTGTACACATACATGTGTAATATCAGGACAACCCTTGCACAAGTAAAGTGATAAACTATATTATTGGGAAACTTAAGTATGATTCATATTTGGAGTAAAATTAAAGATGAATACATAAAAGATGTACAATATATGTAAGAGCCACTCAGCTAGGGCAGTATTTGTAAAAACAAACTTGGAAATTTAGGAAGAAATGATGTCGCTTTAAAGACAGTTTGATTTACTGACCACTAGGGCCGTCCTGATTTGATACTTCACGCAATGATAGAAGACATTTAGGGTAGGGAGTGAAGTACCGAAAACTGTAACTTTAGATAACTTAATTATTTAATTATCTCCCTTTCTGTTAAAACCTTGTCAGGAATATAAGTTGGATAGTATTGAACACCGGGATTAAATTGATACTTGAATCACACATTGATAAAGGACATTGATAGGGAATGCAGTGACCAAGAACCATAACTCTAGCTAATCCCATAATAGATGTATGTATTACCCTTCCATGAAATTGCCAGCCGTTTGATCGGTCAATGACACGTAAATAGATATTGATATTAATGGGCAAGCCGGTGATATGCACTTGCCATATCCCGTCAGTGTACCCCACACTCACAGATGCTTTGGGTATGGACTCGCCACCCAATCTAATACTTGTCCCATGTTGTTACGTACAATGCAGATAAAGAGATTTGTAAAAAAATACATAATCAACAGTACTCGGTACAAGCTTATTTCTATGTACAGAGTGAAATGTATAATCACCGCTTTCAAGGCGTCCGTTTACTATTTGAACATTATTTTCTTTACATATTGTCAACAACCTATTACCAAAACCATTTACGTAATTATTGTACAAGTGCTCATCGCTACACGGTATTTAAGTATATTTTTTCCACGTAGTCTGCTTTTTTCGCCATTTCTCGAGTTCAAGTCGCCTCTCAAATAAACATCACCTTGATCTCTATATTTTCTTATGTCATTATTCAAGTTCTCAAAATAATCATAATCAAAAAGCTCTGAATTGACATTTTTATGCACTTTGAAGTATTTAGGCGGAACATAACAAACACATACAAAATATCATTTTTGAAATTAAAGCACTCTCTTCTCAGTTTAAACCATACTATACCTTTCAGGTTTATATTAACTACCTCCAGTTTATTCAATAAATTATATTTAAAGTATACCATTATTCCGCCACTATTCCGCCTGGCTCTTCGATAAGTTTATTCCTTGGAAAACTGAAATATTCAAACCCGTCTATTTTCACACAAGATATTTTAGAGTTCCGGGTTTCAATTGATAATAAAATGTCATATTCAGAAACGAAATTCAACAACAAGTACGAATCTTACATTCCCAAGTGCCCTCTGGCCATGTCATACAAACTTCATTTAAATAAGACCAATTAAAAGTATACAATCGCTTTGCTTACAGCTATTTTCCATTGAGATTCGTAAGATAAAGTTCAATATCAATTACAAATCAATTCTCAAAATATTTTTTTAAATAAAAATAAATGTGGCTGAAGAATAAATCGATTTATCATCATTGTATGTTTAAATGTACTATGCAGTGCTTTGTTATTCATATGGTAATAATTTCAGTGTTATTGAATTCTGTAATTGTTATTCGATATTTTGTCATTCTTATTCTAAATGTCATCATTGTTATTCTTTATATTATTAAACTAAGATATACACCAACTGTTGCAGTTACAGGTAAAACGGGATGGATCTTTACTGATACTGATTTATTGATATCAATTTGTCTACATTAGGCTAGGCTGTGTAACACCGGATACAGCTCCTTTCGAATACAGCTCCCCGGTATACATTACCGAATACAGCTCCCTTGGTATAACTGAGCTGTATTCAAACCAAAGCATATGCACATTTGAATAAAGCTTCCTATGTTTGATCAAACGGTTGATAAGATGGATTAAATAACAGAAGTACGTGATGATTTGTCTTTTGGCCAAATAAATTTATGTCTCCACTTTAGGAAGAAGCTTGGCCGTTCCAACAACTTTTAAGTCAATGGCCAAATTGAAGTTCGAAAGCTTGGGTCCTTCTGTCCGACCATCTGTCTGTTGTCCTACCCTGTATGTTGGCATATCAGTCCGTCTGTTGGGCCTTACAGCCTGGTGTGAATATGCTTCATTCCATCAACAATGTATTTATGAAATGAAGTATAAGACTACTTAAACTGCCGCCTTATGTGCTAATGTCAAATGAAATAATGTAGATTTATTGAAAGAAAATAATTCTTCAATACCGACTTTTGCCATCAATTGTAACTTATAAGGCAGCCAGATGCCAATTCGTTTAACCTCGAGAATTGACAACTGGCAACTTAAAGATTGGTACGAATTCGGCTTGTGCCATCAATTGCAAATAATAAGTGAATTGGCATGTGTCTACTGGCAGCCAGATGCCAATTCGTTTAACCTAGCTAGATGCAACTTTATCTAATCTTGCGACTTGGCGATTGGCAACCAGATGCTAATTCTGAATACTAAATAAAAAAGTGAATTTGCCACTGGCTAATGGGAGCCAAATGCTTATTCGTTACAACTTGCGAACTTGGCAACTGACTGATAGATGTCAATTCGGTAAACATCACGAATTGACAATTGGCAGATGGCAGTCAGATGCCAATTCGACTTTTGTCAAGAATTGTGAATATAAATATTTATTATAATTGAATTGCAACTCGCAGCCAGGTGCCAATTCGTTATACCTTGCGATGACTTATATCTCGCATTCTAGAATGCAAATATAGATTTTGGCAAGAGATCTGACATTAGATCTGAATTCAGAAATGTAAATCTAGATCGTTTTTCTACATCTGATCTCAATTTGAGATGCAGATGTAGATGTAAGTTGGACATCAGATCTGCATTCACAATTGCAGACTAACATAGTATTTCCACACCAGATCGAAATGTCGCACACTACTGTTAAATTAGCAGTTTTATTACCTTTCATAATTATATGTTCATGATAAATTTGCGGAAGAAATTGTTTGGCAGTTTCTCATGAAAGAGTGTTGCTGAAAATAATGCAGACTACTCTAAATGACCTTTGACATTAAATGAAAGGTTATATAGGAATATTGGTTAAAGAATCAGTTCTGAACTGTCTCATGGAAGTTTGAGTATCTCAGACTACTCCAGACCAATTGTTTTAGAAATATTTCTTACGTGGTAATTTGCGGTAGAAATTTTTGTTTGGCACAAAACATGATATCCTCAGTACATCTCTTAAAGTGTCCCAGGCTAAAACAATTTAATGTTTGTCATGCCTGCTTAAATGTATAAACCAACTCTACAAACATTTAGCATTTCCAAAAGAAAAGTAATAACAAAGTTGTATTTATAGTTTCTATGTAAAATATTAACATTCTATAATGGTTCCCTTCAGTAAATAAACAGCCAGTTTTGGGGCGCATCACAAGTATTACTGTAAGTTTGGGGTTAAAACTGGGTTAAAACGCTTTATCATAATAATTTTTGCCTACAAATACATGTGCAATGTTTGAAGCTAGCTGTATAGAATTATAGCTTACAAACATGAAGACATTTGGTCATGTGATTTATTCATCCTACTGATATTTGTGTTAAACACACGAGAAAAATATTTTTATGCACTGGGTTCATTAAATATGTTTATTACCACAATACAAAGGTACTATAGGTTATAAAACTTGCATGGGGAAATATTATTTGGAACGAGTAAATGACCGTCGACGTGCGATTTTGTATCTTCACCACTTTCTTTAACACTATTTCTTTATTTTTTAAGCCATAAAATTACGAAATTATGACCAGAAAAGGGATAGAATTACTCAAGTGATGCATTCGTCTGCACTCCTGCTCTGCACGCACAACAGTCGGTCTCTTTACTTTTTTAAAGATAACTGAATATGTTTTGTGAACACAAGAAACGTGTCTTTTGATTTCGACATGGAAATGAGAATAATAGTCATTTTGTGGAATATATCTTTGTTAACAGTTGTTTGTTTACAATAACCTAGCAACTTACCGGTTGTCTTCCCTTGTCTGCTGTCTCCCGTTCAATAAGCTTTATCTAGTACAATAACATCCATTAAAGGTGTTTAATGTGTTGGTGTAATTGATACGTTCTCGCTTACACGAGACACGGGACAACACGAGTTCGAAACTCGTACGCTACTTCTTACTTTTCTTTAATCTACATACAGAAATGCTTCACTCTTTTGTTTAATCTCATGCTCTGTTCCATTGCATATATTTTTTAATTCCACGAATGCTTTATTATAAACTGATTATTAAACAATTTATGCAAAGTAGCAATTATTGCTTTTTCACACTTGATCCAACTTTAAATTATTATTTGCAATATACCAAAATAAATAAATCAACGTAATAAATAAATTGATCAATGTTTTTACTTCCAGGAACTTGATACTATGTTTGAAGAATTTAGCTTCTCAACACAAGATTAAGTATTATTAGAAATTTCACGAAAAACTTATAGGTACTAAAGTTCTGATTGCCGTCATGCATTTTGCACGCAGTTTATTTGTTTATATTAAAAACCGGCAGAAATTCTTGGAACACAACAAGTCAAATTTTGAAACACAACAAGTGACGCAATATTCTCTTATTGGAAAGTTATATCCACGGTTACATGGTTACATTGTAATTACGTTCAAGGGATATATAAGTTACTCGTTTATAGATAACAGTTAATAAGAGTTAAATACAACTCGAAGTTGTCTTAAACATTTAATAATAGTATGCTTTTTGACGTCGTGTAAGTGACGCTAATTTTAACGCCGACGTTACTTTGTTAACGTTTGTCTAATTACAAGATTATTTGTATCTTTATGGAAAATTTGAATATTTGGGCGAATTAAAAGGTAATGAGTTCGTTAACTATTTTTCTTTATGATTATGTCAAAATCTAAAAATCGCCCAGAAATGTCCGAAGGTAGGCTTACAAAATCGCACGTCGACGGTCAGTTGATTTGGCGAGAATAACGAGCTTGCGAGTTGTGTTGTCCCCGTTTAATCAACGAGTTCGAAGTAATATTTCCCCACACAAGTTAAATAACCTTTTTATTATATAATTTCATATTGAATGTGAACAAAATGACATTCTGTTACCAAACAACAATAAATGAATCTTGAAATGTGTCGAATAACAAGTGTACTATTTTGTCATGTCAGGGGCGTAGCTACAACACAATCGAAGTACTCGGCCCAGTTTTTTGTAAGGGGGTATGGGGGGCGAAGCCCCCTGCGATTTTTTTAAGCCAAATATAATGCAAATATTTGAGACTTATTTTATTGCATTTATGAAACACAAGTTGGCGGGGGGATTCCTTCGGCCATTTATTTGAAAGAGGTGCCGTGTTGGGAGTTGCCTGGCTACGCGCCTGGCTTTTGGTATTAATAGACTCGATATTGGTACGTGACATCATTTATTAGGAGAAACTGTGACGTCACTTAAATGGTAAGAAATTTCAGTTTCCGTCCGCAATCTTGTTTTGAAAACCGCAAGACTTTTCCTTAGAATACCAGTTTGTACTTTGAAATGCGAATAAATCATCTTGATATACATTTCTAAAAATGTTTTCTCTTTCTTATGACTCTATGTAAAACATCATTCCTTTCCAGTCAATCAATACTCGGTTGATATGCATACCAGTGCATTTCGTAACCAGAACAGGTACTGCGTGCCATCTCTTTTACATCTATTTGAAAATTATTAAAGTTTCTTTTTCATTTTAAGACCATGGTTTATCTACGTTTTAGAAACTGTCAATCTTCCACATAGATACCTCATTAAAACGATGTTTGCAAACACATAAAATAGTCCGTACAGCTAATCGCTAGGACCACCCTCCCTTGCCAACGTTCATTATCATTCACTGTCAACGTGCAGTATCGTAGAATACTGAACGAACTCTCTAAGGCAAAATGAACGGAGAAATATGAAAGTATAAAATAAAGGATTGTACTGCTATGTATAAGATCCTTTCAAGAAATCCATATACAGGTAACACGTAGCATGGTACATTTACTACATTACCAAATTCAGGTAACAAGTAGCATGGTACATTAAATACATTACCAAATTCAGGTAACAAGTAGCATGGTACATTACTACATTACCAAATTCAGGTAACAAGTAGCATGGTACATTAAATACATTACCAAATTCAGGTAACAAGTAGCATGGTACATTACTACATTACCAAATTCAGGTAACAAGTAGCATGGTACATTTACTACATTACCAAATTCAGGTAACAAGTAGCATGGTACATTAACTACATTACCAATTCAGGTAACAATTAGCATGGTACATTTACTACATTACCAAATTCAGGTAACAAGTAGCATGGTACATTAACTACATTACCAATTCAGGTAACAAATAGCATGGTACATTACTACATTACTAAATTCAGGTAACAAGTAGCATGGTACATTAACTACATTACCAAATTCAGGTAACAAGTAGCATGGTACATTAACTACATAATGAATTCCGGCCTAGTCATTTAGTCTGTACATTACATTGTATACTTAAATAATGATCAATTCTTTAGACCATTTTTACAGAATATCGTACTAAAATAATGATAAATCCTTTAGAACATCTTTACAGAATATGATATAGTAAATTCATGAAATGTACAGTGCTTGATTGCCGACTGAAAGACAAGTATCGTAATTTTATTAAAAAGCAGGATAGCTAGCAAGCCATTCCATTTGTCTCCAGTAGTTCATTGAAACTTTAGCCATGTTCCTGCAATGTATAACTAGATGGGTGTTCAGAAGAACACTTGTGTCGCCCTCTTACGCTTTGTCAGAATAACAAAATTTGGCGGCATCATAACTCTTCTGTCATTAGCAATACATTTTGAAAGTTTGATGAAGAATATTATGAAATGGCAAAGTTATAGCCATCGGTAAGTTCTCGTGACAAAATCTAAGTACTAAAAGGGGCATAAATCTATCAAATATGATATTGACTTACAAAATTTGGCGGCATCACGACCCTTTTGTCATAAGCAAAACAATTTGAAAGTTTGATGTAGAAATGGCATAGTAATAGCCAACGTCAAGTTTTTGTAACGGACGGACGGACGGACCGAGCGAAAAAAGCGACCCCTATGTATCGCCTTTTTTCCGAAAGGGCGACACAAAAACCTCATATATATATATATATATATATATATATATATATATATATATATATATATATATATCAGCTCCTTTCTAATTCGGTGCACATTAACGAATACAGCTCCCTTGGTATAGCAGAGCTATATATATGCAAATTCGAATAAAGCTCCCTGTGAGATAAAACCGATTATTTAACAGAAGTCTGCGTACGGGGTGATGTGTCTTTTGGCCAAATGAATTTATGTCTCCACTTTAGGAAAAAGGTTGACCATTTGAAAATCTTTAAGGCAATGGCCAAATTATAGTTCGAAAGTATGTTACTAAGTCAAATTAAAGAAAACCCTCGTTAACACTCCAGGGGCTATATTTTCTATCTGATTTTCTTCATCATTACTAGGCCAAGATCTGAGGTCATGAACCAAGTTATTAGGTCAGGCCATTAAAAAAATTCTCAGAGATTTTTCTTAGAATTCTTTGCCCGTTCTTCTGCGTTTGGCCGTCTAATGTGACAACTTCCTCCTGGGTCTGGTGTACCTGGATGGAGCAGACAACTGGCTAAATATAAAGTATGAATTACCCATACCAATAATACAATATTTATTTAAATGTGTTACATTCACCTTAACTTGGCATGAAGCTTACGGTCTAAAAAAGGTTACATTTTTTATTTTTGTGATTAATAGATAAATTGGTTGTAACCATTTAAACAGTTTCACCCGACTATCGTTGCTGGGAAGTACATGTATATGTCCTCTTTAAGAAACCGTAAGTTTTCTAACATAAAAATACATAGTCGGTTGCGGAGTTCCAGACCCTTCAATCAATCTGAATAGCGGTATTGATTCCTATTATTCTAGAATAAGTTCCGTGCCGTGTATTTGTATATATAAACGAATGATACACCTTAATGGTCCATTACTAAGTCAAATTTTATTTTAAATCTGGAATTGTAACGGGCGTTTTCTCAGAAGGAAAAATATGACATACTGCATTGAATGTGACCATACTGTGTGGAAAATTTGATTTTTTTACAAAAGAATTAATAACCTATATTTTTGCCTTTTCAAAACAAAAGTAGGTTTTCCAGTTTTCAAATATCTTTGTAATTTCCATAAGTTTCTCAGAGAGATGCTGTAAATAGGATGTACATGAATAAGCTTGCCTATTTTGACTTATAGTTGAAAAATTTCCAATGATGTACAAAGTACATCTCTGACTGTTTACAACATGCGGTAAAGCAAACGAAAGACAAAAAGGCTACTCAGGTGAATCTAAGGAAATACTAAAACATGCACTCGTTTTTTTGCAGCAGTAGAAGCCAGTTTCAAACTGCATTTCCCTTTTACAATTCCAGATTTAAAAGAAAATTCGATTTGGTCTTAGTAATGGACCTTTTAATGCTCGTATATGTTGCATCAGGCCACTGGAGCGCTCTATTCGAAAGAAAGGTACAAGAACCCCGAATACAGCTCCTTTTTGATTAGGGGAGCTGTATTCGGCGAATAAAGCTCCTCGGAAGCTGTATTCGTTAATGCACACCGGAACTGTATTCGAAAGGAGCTGTATCCGGTGTTACACAGCAAACACTCCGGCGTTAGACTTAGTTCACCACAGTATTATGCATTGGGATGAAAATAAATATTTAATTCAAATACATTGTACACAATTATTATAACTCAACCTTTTTCGTATTTTTATATTTACATTCCAAACACGATTCTTAGATACAAATATAATATCAATATAAAATTTTCTTCTAAAAAATATTTCATAAAATAGTCTTTTATGGAATGTCGCCAGTAAACTGAAAGATACAAATGACCAACTTATAATATTATTGTGTTTTCATTTTATCGACTTTAAACTGTTGACAGTTAAAAATACAAATGTAACGCGCGTCTTGTTTGCGCTTGAATGAAAAATAGATTATTACGAATGATAATGATAATGGTTACTTAACACTAGTATAAAAGTCAGGACATACTCTTGCCTCTTTTTGATGCCCTTTGTTTTGTTCCAGACGAAATATAAATTACCGACAATGAAAAAAGCATTAAGAGCATTCTCCGTGCTTTCCCAGACAGTTAAAAGTTAAGACACAACTATATGCACACAACTACAGTCAATAACACGAAAGTTGCATTGAGAAAAAATGTTTCGTTTGAAATACGAAAGTTACAAATATAGGCTGTTGTGTATTCTCGGCACTACGACACGGGAAATAAATATCGTGAGTCGTTCATTAGAATAGCCATCTCCCTGTTGAACGGTTCGAAAAACTCATAAAGTAGATCCTTTGTCTCATTGAACATTGGTACAGACTTCTTCTTCTTGTTGACATTCTTTTTTGGTGAATTCAGCACTTGTCGCATTTTCTGCACGTTAACCTGGGCTAAAAACAAAACTATAATGTCAGAAACACAGCTGACGAAATTATGTTTCCTTTCGGGCCCTGCTTGAAGTACCACGCATTGTAGATATATATTTAGCAAATGTTTTGCATGCCTGTTTTCCTGGCAATCATTATCTGGTAAATGTTAATGAAAGATATCAAACAAGAAGATGAACACGTTGCTCATATCAATATTATGATTTAGAAAATGCCTTAATTTATTTTTCTTACACCCTAAATGACACGCCTCGATTACATGCGGACTGAGTGCCAAAAGAATGATAAATGAGTGACTTCCAATAATAGAGAATGTATTAAAAACTGTCTCAAATCAGTGTCTTCATGACCTCTTTTCAATTAGCCAGGAAAATATGACAAGAAATTGATATCGAAAACTTATTGGTTTTGACCAATGGGTGACCGATCCCAGCATTTCTCCCGTAATGCTGTTAAACTTGTTTTTCAGTTGCCTGAAATGAGATTTATTTGTGGGAAATGCCACCCTCCTTATTGCCAAATATCGGGTAGCTCTGTGGAATCTTCTGCCTGTTGTTACACTCTGTAGTGTTTACCTTGCATGCCGATTGCATCTTTCAGATGAATGATTTCATTGTAACACATGGTGTATTTTGTACAGATACTGACATAATCGCCAGAACTATCTTCAAAATTATGTAGAAATAATGGTACATGATGAATTGCAGTATTTTAAAGAAGTGTCTATTGGAAGTCTACTTTTGCTTTAGATTTAAACGGAGAGACCTGTAATATTGCGCAGTATCATGGATTTTGTGCCAAAAAGCATCCTCATATCAATACAGAAAACATTAAGAATACATATGACTACAACGTTGTTTACTTATTCCTTAAGTTATTCCTTTTTCGATTAAGGAATAGGGAACTGGTGACTTATTCCTTATTCAAAGCCGAATAAGTAACAGAACTGATACCGCTGGCGACACGGACAATGTCGTCGTTATTCTTTCACGTTACCAATATCTATCTGTTTTAAGGCCAATCAAACTTAATTTAAGCTATTTCAAAAGGCATTTTTGAAAAAAGGAAAATGCCGAATAAGTAACAGAAAAGAAAAACGCCGGGGCGACGATAAATGACGTCGTCCTTCTTTCACATTACCAATATCTAACTGTTTTTAGGTCAAACAAGCTTAATTTGAGCTTTTTCTAAGAGCACTTTTTGAAAAAAATGAACAAAGGTGAATAAGGAATAAGGAACTGGTTACTTATTCCTTATTCAAATCCGAATAAGTAACAGAAGAGATAACCGCCGGTAACACGGACAATGTCGTCGTCATTCTTTCACATTACTAATATCTAACTGTTTTAAGGCCATGCAAACTTAATTAAGCTATTACTAAGAGCATTTTTGAAAAAAAAAAACAAAGTCGAATAAGGAAAAAGGAACTGGTTACTTATTCCTTATTCAAATCTGAATAAGTAACAGAACTGATACCGTCGGCGAAACGGACAATGTCGTCGTCATTCTTTCACATTACCAAAAATCTTACAGTTTTAAGGCCAAGCAAACTTAATTAAAGGCATTTTTGATATAAAATTAAAAAAGCCGAATAAATAACAGAAGTGATATCGCCCGGGCGACGAAAAATTACGTCGTCATTCTTTCACATTACCAATATCTAACTGTTTTTAGGTCAAACAAACTTAAATTAAGCTATTAGTAAGAGTAATTTTGAAAAAATGAACAAAGTCGTATAAGGAATAAGGAACTGGTTACCTATTCCTTATTCAAATCCGAATATGTAACAGAAGTGATACCGCCGGCGACACGGACAATGTCGTCGTTATTATTTCAGATTACCAATATCTAACTGTTTTAAGGTCAAACAAACTTAATTTAAGCTATTAGTAAGAGCATTTTTGAAACAAATGAACAAAGTCGAATAAGGAAAAAGGAACTGGTTACTAATTCCTTATTCAAATCTGAATAAGTAACAGAACTGATACCGCCGGCGACACGGACAATGTCGTCGTTATTCTTCACATTACTTGTATCTAACTGTTTTAAGGCCAAGCAAACCTTATATAAGCTATTACAAAGACCTTTTTTGAAAAAAATGAACAAAGTCGAATAAGGAATAAGTTACTGGCTACTTATTCCTTATACTACCGGTTACACAAAATACGTCGTGTTCATTCTTTCACAATACCAATATATAACTATTTTAAAGCCAAGTAAACTTAATTTTAGGTATTTCAAAGAGCATTTTTTGAAAAAAATAAAACGATTAAGTAATAGAAGTGATACCGCCGGTGAGACGAAAAAAATCGTCGTCATTCTTTATAATACCAATATCAAACTGTTTTAAGGCCAAGCAAATTTAATTTCTTAGATATTGCTTAAATTAAGTTTGTTTGGCCTTAAAACAGTTAGATATTAGTAATGTGAAAGAATAACGACGACATTGTCCGTGTTACCGGCGGTATCACTTCTGTTACTTATTCGGATTTGAATAAGGAATAAGTAACAAGTTTCTTATTCATTATACGAAAAAGGAATAAGGAATAAGTAACAAACTTTCTAGTCATAGAATACATTTCGCTTTTTTAAAAAAACAAGCAGAATGTATATCCTGTGAAAGATGGACACATGCAAGGCGTGGCTGTGGAATGGTTGGGAGAAGGTGAAGGAGGCTTGCTTAATCTGAATCAGACACGGAACTTTGTCAATGAAGCTTCTCAGTATACTTCAACTACTTAGCCACATACTTTAGATTTTTTGTTTTATTGCAATAGACTGTGTGTTTTTTTGTAATTGAAAAGCGCGCAAAATAAGCAATTACTACGCCAACGTGATTGCGTGATAATTAAAAAATGCATCGTTTTATTAAAAAGGTCAACGCCATGAAAGTTTTGAAACTGATTGCAACGTTCAAAGGGATAATATTAAGGTTTTAACGTGTTCCTAGAACTCACTTAAATGACCCGAATTAGTATTGATTTTACGTTTAAACTTACACATATCCAGGAAAGAGAATGAATTCCTCAGCGTCTCTTCCATCTTTGTTACGTAATCAGACATTAATATGGGTAATATCCGAGCGTTTCCGAACACTGACAGTAAGTCCCTCATGAACACAGCATAAAATCCAGAATTAAAACTTCCGTGTACACCAATATGCTTCTGAAATCAAAGACAAAAAGAACTCTTTTGCATCGAATAAGATTACATGTTCGCGCCAAAATGTTATATTTTAGTTCAATATACGTTTGGCATAAAGGAAATGGAATAGTAAGTGTACTTTGTCGCCTAGATATCAAATAGTATTGCTATGAAATACATGTATCAAATACCTTGTAATCGTTTTGTAAGACATTGAAGTTTCGTGTAAATGTAGCAGGGTTGAGTTTTAGTGGTGATTTACATTTTATTTAGTTGTCTGACACCTGCATTAATATACTTCTTTTTACAGCGTAAGCTTACATAATTTAAAAGTTGACATATTGGTCAAAGTTTACATTAACCTTCGTTCTTGATAGTGATTGGTCAATTAGTCACTAGTGTAGTAATTTTCACTAGTGTGGCGTGCAAGTTGTTCATCACAGTAGTCAGAGATGGCAGGATGTGTTCTTGCTAGTAAGAGGTTTTAGACAGTTTTCTTCGGCATATCGTCAAAGAATTAGGTAGAGATGATCTAGTATGTATTAGCAAGAATTTATCTGTCAATTGCTTGTTTTGTAATTAATACTACAGTTTTATCTAATCGGATGAGTTTGTTGTATTTTGCATTGTCATGGGTTTACGCGAGTCTGGTTCCACGTCCGTATTCTGTCACTTTGTTTGCAAAGCTACTATCTTTACTAAACGACATGTCTATAATGGCGGTTGGTACTTTTAGAGTCCTTATAATAACACAACACATGCATCAACAGAGAGCAAGCCGGGAGTAGAATAGTTTGTTTGGTTACAGTTTAGGCGTTTACCATGTAGATGTTTATCCCACTTATGAAGGTAAATATTGCTTATGTAACAAATATGTAATTGTATAATTTATCTTAAGTACAATAAACAGCACTGGATGTGGTTTATTAAAACTTGTAAACACTGTTAAGGGTATTCCTTAATAGAAAGTGGAACCTGTCTCGAGGAGACATTTAGTACTTTCAGCTTGAGTACTAATCAAGCGAACCATATTATATGTAATGTTTTATCAGTAAATGATCATGTTAATACTGTACATTTACTTATTATCCCTTGTATTTTTCAGGTCGGATCATAATCATGGATAAAAATCATGAATGAATATTTAGTGTAAGACCGGATACATATTTGGTTTATATTGTGACCCATTTGTTATCACAAGCCGGTACAAAGTATGGACTATAAATTTTTTACAACGATATGATGATTAGATGAATAATAAAGACATATACAGTAAAACTTCGTTAACTCGAGCATCGATAACTCGAGAACCCCGGATAACTCGAGGACTCCTGTCGGTCCCGGCAATTTTACCTATATGTTTAACCAGAAAATACTATAGATAACTCGAGCTTCAATAACTCGAGAACCCCGGATAACTCGAGGAACACCCGTGGTCCCGCCAGGTAGATTTCTTACTAAATGTCCTGCGGTAACTCGAGGTCACTGATTATCAGATTTTTCTCACCTCCGATGGCGCATCATTATTTTGACATGTCATGGGAACATTCTATTGTTAATTGATTGTTCTCGTTAATTATCGATAAATCGGCTTTCCAGTTGCCAAAGTGTATAAAATGTTATTCACACATTTAAATCGTCTTAAAGCATGTGTAATTACACCCACTTGTTACTTTTATTGAATTAGAAGAAAATAAAGAAAATATGTTTGCGAGTTTTTAATTACGAGAACTTATTGAGGAGATGTTAATTTTGAGTCTGAGTAGACTTTTGATAATGAAGCTTGAGAGACAACCCCAAACTGCATATTCTTTCTAGAATAATCTCTACCAAATTGTCATGTCAGAAATAAACTTTGTGTCCGAGCAATCGTGAAAGGGCCCGATCTCTGGGGGATAAGTAGATCGGACAAGCAGAAAACCGTTTTTTGAAAATGCCACGAGTGATGTGTTATACCGATTCACCGGTGCTGTGCCTAAAAGACAACTGGTGTGAGTTAATTATCACTATTCGCTATTGAGTCATTTGCAAACAAATTAAGCTTAGGCCAGACTTGTCTAGCAAACTGGTCATCTGGCATTATTTGCAAAAACTAAGAGAAACCCAAGTAGTGACCGGTAAATAAACTGGACGAAGTTAAGTTACATTACCCCGCCTACTTCATTAACCAGTTGTCAAATAGAAATTACCCTGATTGTACATGTATGCAAACAAAACGAACAGGATTTTATCAAATAAGTACGAAAGGTAATCAGAGCTCGTGATTTAATGTAATTAATACATTTTGTAAATGTATTAATCCGACTTCAACATCAACGTTCTCAAATAACTCGTGGTTCATAAGATATATGACAGCAGAAAAACTTGTAAAATCCAATGGTTCGGATAATTCGAGACCCCGGATAACTCGAGCATTTAACTCGTCCCCTTGCGACCTCGAGTTATTGAGGTTTTACTGTATGATATAAACAGATCTTTTCTCTTTTGTGATTCGCATGGGTTACATAAAATATTGTCTTACCCGTTCCAATTCTTTCTTCAATGTATTGTTATATGCACAGCTCCGTACTGTAGAATGACTAAAACAGCTTTCATAGGCTTTTTTCAATATCAAGACCTGTTCATGAAACACTAAAGGCGAACGCTCACCAAATCGCCCGTGAGTTGAAAACATGAAGTCAGAATAGAGCCTGAAACATAGTGCAGTATGACAACAAAATTTAATCAGACAGCATAAGAGATGGCTAACACCAAGATAATTTATTACTTCTCTGCCATTTTGGAATTCAAAGAATAGTAAGACGTCATTAATGACGTTAAAAACGTTAGCATGACGTTGTATGACGACGACGACATTCTCAATTCCCAAGAAAAAGATTTTATTCACTTTTCCTCGAATCAATACAAAAATGAGACCTCTAGTACAAACTTGCTAGGATTTTTATCTTGTAGTATATTACAATGTTATGATCACATTGTATATAAACGCAATGTTATAACAGTCGTTCGATACTCGGGGTCGTATCTTTCGAGTTGGGTGTGTAGTTGCGAATCACACGAGAGGCGGAGCTAGGCGAAATCAAAGCGCTGAAGACGCTGAAATTGTTTGTGTATTTAAAATATTTGTCCTTTGTTTTGTTCTGACAGCTATTACATTCTGTTATCTTCATTGGTGAAGGTTATATCAGTTGGTAATACATGTAAGATATGAACATAATGCAACAATTACAAATCTTTAGGAAATTTATATCCTAGATTCGTGTAAAGCAAATACTTGACTATCTGGTTTATGCATTTATAATTTTGTAACTCTTTCTCATTTCCAGTTTATCAGGAATGACCTAAAGGGGCACTCCCTACACCTAGCAGATTATATTCTCGGAGCATAGATTATGTATTTAATGAACGTAAAATGATAAATAAATACAATTTAAAAGAGGAACCCATGGCGAAAAATGCCTCATTTTACCACGATTAATCTACATAGATTACTAGTATTGAATGGTTTACGGTACTGCAGCACATTTTAAACCGCCGAGTCTTGGTCCCCATTTTTATCATATTTTATATAAACGATATTTGTTTCACTGAGCTCCCGACTTCT
The DNA here is from genome assembly GCA_022818135.1 of Saxidomus purpurata. Lineage (NCBI taxonomy): Eukaryota > Metazoa > Mollusca > Bivalvia > Venerida > Veneridae > Saxidomus > Saxidomus purpurata. The sequence continues at coordinate 10,280,002 of JAFMSR010000010.1, forward strand.
CGCACAGGCACCGCAAGAGCCCCAGAAGAGTTCATACGGGCATCGCACGATGTCCATGCGGATTTGGAACACCGCGAGGCTCGTAAGAGATGGCCGGCGCTCGCACGACTATCACAAGGTCGGACTAGTTTGGAAGCCTGTTACTTCTTCCAGAAAAGACGTGTGCGGCTTATATTTGGTGTACATGCTCCTGAGGGATGAATGTGTTCGTGTATAACACACACTTTTTCGAATTCCTTTAATCAAAAGATATTTTAAAGCGAAAACAAACATTTTCACGTTCTGGATCAAAGATGTGATATTTAACTCGCCATTAATATGTTAATAATTAGAAATTCGAGCCCAAAACTACCTAATAACACCTTCAGTTACTGGACAACATGTTCGTTTATATGAAAACGCCATTGCTTTCATTAGAACGCTATCACAGCCAGATATCTTACCTGCCTGTTGATCGTCAAAAAATCTTAAAGTCTTTCATCCAGTTCACAGATGCTTGGGATATGGATATGGACTCGCCACCCAATCTATACTTGTCCCATGATGAACGGATCGTATATAAATACAAGATATGAAACGACTGAAAACTCCAATCGCATATTTAAGGCATGTGTGTAAGTAAGGAATAACTAACCGGTTTTTCCGATGCTAAACAATTTTCTGAATATAATCCCACTCCAAACTATCGAATACGGTTGATTTAAGAGAATTTCGAGGAAAAACACTTCTGTCACTTCTGCACAAATCACATTTAGTATATGCATGAAGTTATAAAAATAGGTTTCCCGCATCGGATTATAGCGTTCGGGTACCAGTACGTTTACAGCGCGGATTTTGTCTTGTGTAAGTACTGTAGCGGTAACTTTGAAAACAGATTTATATTTTTGTGTCGCACAATAAAACAACTGGTTCCATGTTTACACGAACGCTAAAGAGCATAGCTGGGTGCCTATAGTTTTCATATCGGTACTATTTTTAGAAATGACATAAACAGTATACCTGAGATCGGGTTGTTTCAAATCTTGTATTTATATATATTGTCAACATAAACATGTGATCAGTAGGTAAGCAGAATAAGGAATTGCATCTGTAATTGGTTAGCTTACACGCAGTTGTAGGATGTATTTAAGGTACTGCAGTGAGCAGGGGCGAGGGTCAGGCCTTTTGGGATGAGGTCCAGACCCCAAGAATCTATGATCCAGTCTGTCATCACTGGAGGGGGATACGGTGTGTACTTGCGCGATTAATATTGAACCGGAGATCATGATTTTAGCAATCTTCGTAGATGCTGGTTTCAGAGAAGGAGAGTTTTAATCAGTTTATCTATAGAAACCTATGTAAAATCAAGTGATCTCCATTTGAACAACGACCTTGGTAAAGTTCTAATCGATAATGTTACATGCACAATATCTCAGTTTAGGGTTTTTAAAAAGTTTTTCCTTTCGGTTGCCATAGCAATCACAGTTCTTCATGGAACATATTTTTCTGAACGACTTTGGTAGAGGGCATTGCCAAGTTTCAACAATTTCTGTCAAGCGGTTGGGGGGAGATCTTGATTGGGGCAAAATGTAGACGGTGAATGGCAACGGCAGACGACGTACACAGGGTGATCCTTCAAGCTCACATTGATCGCGTTGATCTCAGTTTCAGCTAAAAAAGATTATTTCAGCTTTCCATATTTATTCAAACACAAGTCATACATCACTGCTGTAAGTATAAAACAATAACGTGTCCTTACCTGGTTACAGGGTCTCTAAACAAAATAATTATCTTAGCGTCTGGTGTTATATGCTTGATGTGGTGGAAGTTAGTGTAACGTGGTTCGGAAAGGTTTTCATTGCCAGGCCATAGCTCCCAATTCGTGTGCACGTGAAAATTAGAGGGACTTGCTTCAGCTATAAATGTAAAATATGATTGTTTAAATTAGTGTTATCCCTATTTCTTGTTTATGACACAGGTATTTGGGCATACTATCTCCCACCAGTCCCAGCCTTCCCACTAGGCAAATAGGCAAATCCTAAACATCCTTGAACTAGCTGGCGGCTCAATAACCGGCCAAATCAGAACGGATTGAACCTGCGGCAGCGTGATCAAGGGCGACAATACGTGACACAAATCAACCTGATGTTAATTTTCAGACTCTCAAACTTTCCGCAATAGTTACTTCCCTTACTGTACAATAATCGATGCCGCCAGACGGATCAGGTAATGAGTGGTTCAAAACTAGTGACCGTTGTAAATTGTAAACGTTCTGCAACTTTCTTAGCTATGAGAGGTTTATGTTAATGTAATTTGGTTGATGATATAAAATGGAATGTAGAAAAATGACATTTTAAATTTGTAATAACAAGTCTGTAATAACAAGTTTGTAATAACAAGTATACACCGACTATCACAAAGAGTCACCTTCCTTATTTAGAGGGTGGGGACACTTGGTAGTAGTCTTTAGCAATATATGTATTTCACGATAAAGATTTAAAACCAAATACCTGTGATTTTTCTGTAATAAACTGAATTGTCTCCATTTACTGATGGATCAAAAGATATGCATCTAGTTGCTTTGTCAAACATAGCCGAAAAGAATTCAACCTTCCTCATGTCAAAGCCTTTCTGCATCATTGCTGCAACAAACAGTACAAAACATTGACGTAAACACAAGCGACAGAGCCACTACAAGATTCATGTGCCAGTACTATGCCGATGAATCAAGCGGAAACACTTAAAGTTCAGTGAAAGCCTGTTTACCTGCAGTATTTTGTCGTATGTCTTTTCAGTCCTGACTAGCCTGAGACTACATATAATGCATAAGAACTGTTATTTCTTTCTGGGACACAAAAACTAGTTCTCAGTAGAATGTAAAACATCTTAACATGCAAAATGTATAAAAGTTACTTATATCTATGATAAAGTCTGACAAGAATCTGATGAAGGCAAAGAAGGTCGAGCTTTCTTCTGTTCTGTAGTGTTTGATATATACAGGGCGTTCGATCGAGTCTGTCGTCGGGGATTATTTCGTAAACTGAAGGAATCGGGCATATCAGGTGTACTTAAGACCAGTACCTCCGAAAGAATGCAAAAGATAGTCCTATCCGGAACTTCTTCTAGAACTGTTTCTGTAAGTGCAGGTCTTCTTAAATGTTTTAATCTCAGTTCTTCTCTATTTGTTGACTACATATGTCATTGTTCATGCTATTGAAATTCTAATCCGTCTGTTCTTGATACAAATCTCGATATACTAGTAATTGTTGATAATCTAATCCTTGCTGTCACAAGCCTAAACATTTACAGTTAATATCAGCCTTTAGTTCCATCCTTGTACTAGGTATAACGCATTCCACCATCCTCTTACTATAATAGGTATCTAGACTAATGAAATACGACTCACAAAGATCTGAGTGTGACTTTTTCTAATAATAACAGTTGACGTGAACACATCGAGACCATTAAAGCTATTGTCTTGTAAGGCATCAGCATTATGAGGAGATGAGTCAGATTGGTTCTGAACAGAAAGTGCCTCGAAACTACATACATACATACATGTATTTTCCAAGTGTCCTCTCTGAATATTCTGATGTTTGGGTCAATGATAATGGGTTTGAATTAGAGAAGGGGCAGTTAGAAGCTTGCAAAATCAAAACCGGTGCAACTAAACTTGTCTCCTTTGACAATCCTTATAAATGTAAATGCATTGGAAGACCGAAATATGAATTAACCGTATTCTACAAAATGAAGCATGATATTACTCCTAAGTATCTGTCTTCTATTTCACCTGATAACTTCACTTTTAGTCAAGAAGAAAATTGTTTGACAAATGTCAGGGGTTGATCAAACTTATCCATGTCTAAACAATTTATTTTATGAAGATCTAACACGTTGTAAGAATTTGGCATGCTTTTGCAACAACATTAGCGGTGTGAAACATGAATGCCATTTAACTTGGTTGTCAAAATGCAAAACGAGGGCTCAGCTAACTTTTACATGTACACATAATTTTGATGGAACTTCTACAGGGAATGACGATTATTTCGTATAACAAGATACTAACGGTGTGTCCCATGTCACCTTATCATGGTATTGCAGTTCAAATCCAGTACCGTTTGACCAGATGCTGTTGTAGTGAATTAAAAACTTGCAATTTGGCATACAAAAGTGGTATGAATTAAATTTTGGCCAAAGTAAAAAGACATGAACTCACGTGAATGTCAGGTACTCTTTGCTTTTGTTTATTTTTTTAATCAGAATTTTATCAGTGCAAGACTTTTTTAGCAATCAAAATACAGACATGAAAATTGTTTATGATCGAACCAAGCATGTGAAAACAAAAATAATATCAAACAGGGAATGCCACATGCCACAAAACGCTTTAGCCTCCCCTGAGACAAGACCCACATCACCCATGGGTGAAGTGCACGCCTCCAACACACACACACACACACACACACACACACACACACACACACACACACACACACACACACACACACACACACACACACACACACACACACACACACACACACACACACACACACACACACACACGACACACACACACACACACACACACAAACACACACACACACACACACACACACACACACACACTACACACTTTACACACACACACACACATTCACACACACACACACAAACACACACACACACACACACACACACACACACACAGCGCACACACACACACACACACACACACACACACACACACACACACACACACACACACACACACACATATACATCACATACCAACACACACTAGCATACAAAGCAAACACACGAGGACAAAACGAACAATTAAAGGAACACAGTGGGGCACCGCCTTGGAACGGTCAGTGGCAAAAACACCACTGGGGAGCTTAAACTTGAAGTCGTATTTGGATTTGCCTAAAATATCAAATGAGTTTGTGTTTTAGCTCACCTGAGCAAGACGTGCTCAAATGGGGTGTATTGCGATCGTCTGGTGTCCGTCGTCAGTCTGTCGTCTAACATCTGTCTATTGTCCGTCGACACTAAACATTGAATATGTAATAGAAGTTGCCTTTTCTTTCATTTGATATTCATGAAACTTCATCCATATCTAGGTCGAGTTTGAATATGGGTCATCTGGGATCAAAAACCAGGTCACAGGATCAAATCAAAGAAACTTGTGTTTGCAATAGAGAATGCATTTTTATTAGAACTTTATGAAACATTTACAGATTAGATTCCTTTTCGACTGATATTGATGGAAGCCTGTTTTATCGTACGTTAATGTAAGAATGTTATGCCTGTTTGTCCAATGTAGCCTACTACGAGGGTGCTTCAAAAAGTAATGTTACTTATGGCTTTCCATAGTGAAAACGCGCATTCTGGTTCAATTATTCTATTCAGCCGAGTAGGCCAATTTAATAGCTACATAAGCATGAAAACGGTGAAAATTTCACAAAGTAATCCACTTTTATAGGTATGTTACTCATATACACTGTGCAAGTTGCTGTCTTCCAAATGAATACTGAAGTAAAAGTAGAAAAACGTGCCTACATAAAAGGCCGCATTGCTCTAAGTATACCGCCAAATACTGAATGATATATAATTATGGGCCTTCCCCGGTATCGTATATGACAGTTTGCAGATGGGTTAAAAAATTTAAAGCTGGAATATCCAGCATTAAAGAGGCGGGTCGAAAAGGGCAACCAAAGACATCTGTTACAGATAAAAACATGTCTGCTGTGAAGGCATTTGTAGACGAAGATGGGAGATATACAGTGAAAGAGATAGCCAATAAGGTAGGGATATCAGAAGGCAGCGTCCATGCTATTCTGACTAAACATTTGGGACTTACAAAGGTATGCGCTCGTCTGGTTCCCCATTTGCTTACCACAGACCAGAAAAAGCAGCTCATAAAAGTCGGGGGGTAGTGGAGTTTCTGAACAAAGAAAAAGTTAATGTCTTGAAGCATCCTCCCTATTCACCCGATATAAGTCTGTGCGACTTTTTTCTGTTCCCTCGGCTCAAGAAAGTTCTTTCTGGTCGGAGATATGACAGCAGAAATGCACTTGAAAGTGCAGTGCATCAGTGCCTGACACAGATACCAAGGGCAGACTACTTTGGTGCTTTAAGGAAATGGATAGCGAGATTACAAAAGTGCATTTCTGTTAAGAGGGAATATTTTGAGGGGTTGGAATAATTTCATCTGAGGTACTATTCACCGTCTTAAATTTATTAATCTAGTAACATTACTTTTTGAAGGACCCTCGTATTAATAATATTTTCAATCCTAATATAAATAGTCACTATTAAAGATTTGCAATATGTTTAAAACTACTCATATGAGGTGTACATACAAAAAGTCATCGAGCTGGGTACTTTCATGCCATATCTCACCCTTGCAAACCACTGAGATTCCTTCTGAGAAGGCGCGCAAAACTCAGGATGTTTTCTCAATCTTGACATAAAATCTGTGGTTCCACTCTTCTTTACACCTATGAAAAAAATATGTTACTGTATACAAAATATACTGTTTAATGGCACTACTAGATAAATACAGGATGGAGTAGAAAGCTAACAGCTTTTTCGGCGCAGCCGTATTCAGTTCGCTTTTAACCGGATTTTTGGAACTTTTCAACTGCCAATGAAATGACAAATAGGATAATACCGATATTATTTTTGTTTAATGAGAAAGTTACGCTGTAAGACATTTTTAATTGGGTAAAGCCGGATGAGACAGGTTAGTCTTTCTTGAATGGGTTTATAATTTAAGTAAGTAAAAGTTTATATTTATTAACATAATATGTTGTTGCCGCCAAACTAATGTAAATTATAAGTGTACTCATTAGATAAATTATGTGAATAACAGTGAATAATCCGAGTAACATATTTGATAAGAAAAACAAGGATAAAGTTTGTTTGCCTGATGCACATCTCATGGTACATATATAATTACAAGTGGCGCTGTCAGTAGAACATTCGACCTAACATCTCTCTGAGCGAAGGGCCATTGGTTCGATTCCTGGTCTAGGTGTATTTTTTTAATTATTCTTTTCAATAAATCTAGCTACCAATTGCGTTCATATACTCAAAACTGCGCCAACCGTCTTTTTTAAAGATAGTTCTTGTTTATAAACTCTCTCCTGACAGGCATAAATTACAATTTCAGACTATTAATGAATTAGAGTTAAAACTGCTTGTAGCTGATTCACTACACTTGTTACTATATTAAATTTGCAGACGTTTTCAATTTAGAAATTATAAAACGAATCTGTACACTGTGTTATCATATAAAACCATAAGGACGTTTTTTTAGGCGAGTGCAGGTCATAGAATATTACTGTTTGTTATAATTTGTTACTGGAAAAACTGTGAGAAAAGATAGAGTAAATTGAGACATTGTGTAGTAGATAGATATGCTGTATCACAGAGCTAGGTAGGTAGTAATGTGATCGTTTTGAG
>JAFMSR010000010.1:10292450-10459950 GCA_022818135.1 Saxidomus purpurata
TTAATAGATGTACCTTGAGTGTAAGCTCGAAAATAAAACAATTTAGACCTACCATGCGTTGTAATGATTTGACGTTTATATTGGTTTGCATCAAGATGAATCGTAACCCAAATTTACATTTTCATTGTTTTGAATCATATGGTAAAGTTAAATATTTTGACATATTTGTTTTTGTTAACTGTTTTTTTTAATATCAAATGTATTTCACACACCACATTAAAAGAAGGAGGAACGCTTTTACCACGCCCTACTTTTAATTATGGAGAGAAAAAAAGATGAAAAACAGCTGCTCCTCACCCAATTAGGGGGGGGGGGGGGGGGTTTAACCCCCCCTTTTTTGGGGGGTGTTTTTTTTTAAAAAAAAAAAATTTTTTAAAATTTTTTCCGGTTTTTTTTTTTTTTGGGGGGGGGGGTGAATTTTTGTGGGTAATGAAGTCACTTGATTGACACCTGGCGTCTGGTCAATTAAACCGAACGAACATACTTTTTATTTGTTCTCAAGGGAATGGTAGCTAAATATTTTTCTGATGACTTAGATGTACCAAGGGCGACGGTAAGCTAGGCGGACGGACTATGATGCTTTAAACCCGAAAGGCATAATTATACATGTAATGTGATAGAGAAACCAGAAAGAAACTTGTAATGATCAAGACATACCTATTAAGTAAAAATAAGGTAGGCAATGCATTTTTCCATCAGTAAATGGTCCGGTTATTCCCTCTCCTCTCCAACATGGGTTTTTAAATGTCTTGTCGAAAATAATCGGTTTCTAGAAAGTAAGACAAGATATGTCGCACTTAATCATTTGCGTGTTAAGCTATGGAATGACACATGGTCAATTTAAAGAAGGCAATGACATTGACTCAATGAACAGTTTGCGAGGCTAAATTAATGAAAATTATTTATTGATTCTAGTCAGAAATATCTTGTTTCGAAATGACCAATGAAACTCAGAAATTTAGGTTTTAGACTGGTCTCAGAAAAATAAGGTAAAACATTAATTAGGTGCATATCGGAGTAGCTACTGAAAATAAGGTATAGCTTTAGGTAAATATCTGAGTAGCTATTGAAAATAAGTTATTACCTTAGGTTCATATCTGACTAGCTACTGAAAATAAGGTATAACCTTAGGTACATATCTGAGTAGATATTGAAAACAAGGTGATAACTACATTGTATATCTAATTAGCTACTGAAAATAACGTATAACCTTAGGTATATATCTGATTAGATATGGAAATTAACGGTTTTAAAGTTAAGTCGTCAAAGATTAATTGTGCTTACCATACTCATGATATCGTAAGGTGTCTTATCAAAGTACGCAGCATCTGGAAAGAAGTATTTCAGAAGTCTATGTTTTGGCCTGTACTGTCTATGTGCGAGCATTGACAACTTTAGAAGCGGTGCCGACATTTTCGAATGCATTTTATTCCTGAATTTATTCCATTTGACTGGCTTTTGATGAATGTCCGGTATGCCATGTTGTTGAGCTTCTGTTTGATCGTCGGTAGAATGGACACCAGTGGCACTTATTTCGTCAGCTAGTTCTGGTGTATTTGTAACATTAGCATCAATATATGGTTGTATAACTATTTCTGTATCAGATTGTATGTCTGTATTACTGACTACAGATGAGCCTGGGTTTTCTACTTGATCATGGCGGATTGATTTTGTTTCTACTAATGTTGAGCTTTTGGCAATATCTCCATTCACGTATGTACTTGGTGGCTTATCAATATTTAATTTTAAAGAAGTGTTACCATTTTCACTTACGTTTGAAAACTGTTTCTTGTGTTTACTGTTCACATTTGTTAAAACCTTTGTTATATTTGTAGATAATGGAAGAAAACTGGTGTAGCTGTCATTCCTGAAACCGTTTCTTCCATATGCAATAAAAACAAATATTAAAATAGAAACTACAATGAATATTCTGAATGTTCTCTTTGTGTTACTGTTTGCAAAATCCCATTCATACATGTTATTTTGAATCTGAAAACAAAACAAAAGTAACATATAACTCAATTATTGCACTCAAAATCTTTCAGAAATGAAAACTATCAATGACTATTTTGTAGTACGTATACCATGAAAGACATATTTTGTTATTTAGACACATTGAACGTCATAAATGTTATTTCTCTATCAATAGAGTTCTTTAAATATCTAGAATAGGTAACCTTAGTTTTAAATGATCATCTATTCTATTACTTTTATTTTACATGTTATCTGTCAAAGGGATTTCTCACCAAACAAACACTCACCAATATTCAATAAACTCTAGGATAAGTGAGCTTGTGAATATTCATATGTCTGAAATAACTATAAAGTACAAACTTCTGCAGGCAACAGTTAATATAACAAATATACTTTCAAAATACATTTTTTATTAAAGTCCATGTAAAACGTGTATTCATTCAGTCATTCAGTCATTTGTTACTTGCTCATTCATTCATGTTTTCAGTCATTCATTTGATTCACGTAACTACTCTATACCAATGAGTCCACGCATTTTCTCATCAAATCAATCACTTAATAACTCAAACTTCTTTTTAAATCCTTTAAATTTTTACAAACATGCATTTTTAATGTCAAACCAACAAAATAATAGTTCTCGGTAGGATAATCCAATGATACTACAAGCATTGCACTGATGTGTACTTGGGTACACATGCACTCGGTGTGCACTAGATGTTTAAGCGCTCCAGCCTAATGGACACTCAATGTGCACAAGACCGTCAGGTGTACTCTGTACTTCACAATGGTAATACTTGTATATTACTGTAATAAAAGAGATCGGGTAGGATTTTATTAATGTACAGAAACACAACGATGAAGCCTTTTAAAAAGTTTAAAAACCTGGAAAATAGAAAGAAAAACTTACTTATTGATCAACGCCAGTAGCAATCCAATGGTTTTAGTATTGTAATATAGATTACGCATGGCACAAATTATTGGAAAGTCATTCCCATGGTGCAAAAGAAAACAAAGGAATAAGATATTCATACGTTCACTGCATTGATTACATAGTGAAAATATTCATGTGAATATTGACAAATTATCACTAAATGGTGGATCAATAACACCTCAACAACTTTATTTTCACTACACAATTAACAAAACTAAACCATCTATAGAATAACAGACTCCAGAGACAAATAGTTGCCACGGAATAAATTAACGAGTAATCATTAGGCTGACATTTCCAGAACATTTTTTCTCTATTAAGTATAAATACTACATGCAGCAGACAAATTAGAATCCGGTCGTTGGCGGTTATATGATACAGTACGCTGTATAAAAGTATACAAGTCAAATGTTTGAACGCCGCCAAATGGAGTGGGGGTTGCGATAATTAGTAATGTTGGATTTAATGTATGGTGATTAACCAAACCTAATCTTTTTGCACTCTAATTTTGTATATGGCTGACCATTTGTTAATGTTTAATGCTAAAAAAGATGATTCTACGTCAAGTCTATAAGCATTGGTTCCTCTGTATGGAAATTGGCTGCTGTCACATTATGTTTTTTTGATTAAGGGAGTGGAATGTGATACCGATAAAAGTATGTTTTTAAAATCTGAACGAACAACATTTTCAATATCGAAGGAAGTAATCGAAAAAGTTCCAAGTCCAAGACAGAGAAGCAGATAGAGCTTTGTTGCTCCTCGATATAAACATCACTTTATATATTCTTATGCCTTATTGATGTAACATAGAAGGCTTTTCATATAGCAAACTTCAACGTACTTTATTTCGGAAAAAAAATCAATTAATTCGAACCCACGCTTGAAACTACATGTTTGATTGGTCAATTACACTGTCGTTACAGAGTCCTTACCAAAAATAGCTTAATAGTCAAATCATTGAAATAATAATATTTTTTTTATTTTCCCAAGTCTAGAATTCTAACATAAATTTGCTTCAATTTGTATTATTCTTGTACGAAAGAAAAATTATTTCGAAAAAAAAACTTTATTTGAACCAACGCTTGAAACTACCGTCCTTACTAAAATTAATTTCGTAGCCATTTGTTTTAAATCGTTTTCGTCCAGCGTACTTACTAAAAATAACTTCGTTGTCATTCGTTTAAAATCGGCTATTTCCGTAAAATTTAGACTGGTTTGCGATCTCAAATCAAAAGACCGCTTGTTACAAAAGAACATACTGTTAAATCAGTCTACAGTCTAAAAGTAGTTACGTCACCCCATGGAAACTTTACGTACTGCATTCCAATATAAACGCCGCCTCCAGGGCGGCGTGTAAAAACTTTTATTTCCTCCATATTTGAAAGGCAGTTATACAAGATAATGCAGAAACGGGAATGAATATATATATAATATGTACAAGCAATACAAAATAAACAATGGGACTTACAATTTTGACACAACATAATTCATCAAATTTTATGTATGAATATACATTAACTGTGAGGGAAAATGCAAAGGAAAGCTATATTGATTGATAAGTGTCTGACAAGCAAAGGTCTGTGTACGTTACTAGTCTTGTCGAAATGAAAATCAAGACCTGAACTACAGAATACTGTCGGACTCCATAACAAATCGACCTTACAAAAAAGTACACAGGATCGATATTCAGAGCGCCCGACAGATATGTGTTCTGAGTTAAGAGGCAAATAGCAAATTACAATCTGATACAGAGTTTGTATCTGTTACTGAAATGTCTAGCTGTACTGTAGACTATTATAAGTTGCAACTGTTATAATACATTACTGTTAAAAGTTGATTCACACATGTGAAATAATTAAGCGCAAAAACGCAAGATCTCTCACATATAGTTGTACAAAAGAAAGCGTTAATTTATTTTCTTGTAGGAGATCCGTTGATGAAAGTAATATGTATACATGTTTGTGTGACAAGATCATATATGTTTGGTATAAGTTCATCATTGAGATTAAGATGTTGCGGTAGGCAGTCTGTTCGGACACCTTACACTAAATACGTATACAACTTGGTCAGTGAACGTAATGAATAATTTATAAAGCAGAATGTTAGTCTCTATGTCAATAAAACTATACAAGCAATGCAATAAATATCACTGACGTTAGCTTATTTCTATACATGTAAACATATGAACAGCACAACGAATGCGTTACACTCATTTATTGTCGCTGATAAATAGTTTAAAGTTTTTCAGAGAGTACTGTTTTACCTTTTCCCCTTTGTTTCCGTCATTTAGCACTTTTAAAATATATACACATTTGTGTTTGCGTTCAGTTTTTAAAGTACTTGTTTCTGTTTGATGAAAGAGGAGACATAGCGTTAGAAGTCAAAATTCTCCAATAATTATAGCTTCGACGATTTAGCAGGTTTCAAATCAAGATATGTACGTATTTATTTAAATGTATTCATTAACGTCTCACCATATACATGTATATGTTACACAAAATGTACATTTCATATATACAAAAACAGCGACTAATATGTTTGACATTCTAAAACAATTATCTGAGACAATAAAATAGTATGTATTATATATATTTTATATTCACAGCATAGAGCGTCAGGTTGGACGTTGAGATGCCGATTTGCATACCCAGCTAATAATAGTAGTAGAGTTTTAAACAGGTAAATATTTACCGATTTAAATGGATAAATCAGTAAGTAAATGATAAATGGCGCACAGTTAATTGTCGCGTAATGCAATGTCTATGATTTGTTTTTCAAGCTGCTGATATATATGAGTATATGGCTTTTAATCACCAATACGAGTAATCGCCGAAATTTTCTTACACCAACTCAAAAACTGTACGCTCCTATTGAGGGGAAGTTTTTATACAGTTAACCTATGCTTTTAGAGTGTGGGCTTGTATAATACTGTGTACGTATTAACGAGGCGCCATCCTTTACAAACATATAGGTCTGAAACAATATTTTGATTTCTTGCCAAACATTACATACGATTTGTATGTTCCTTGAGATGATTATGTATCATTTCTTGATTTCGTTAGCTTTTTCGTCCCTTTGTCGGCAAAAAAAACTAATTTTACTTTTATTAGTAACAATTGTTTAATTGTTTATGTCACAAAATTCAATGATTCCCAGTACATATTGTAGGCTGGGATTATTGCCAATAAAATTGCGTTCTGTTTCCTACGGTTGCATACTTCTGTGACCATACAACCACTTAATTATCACGTTGTATAACTTTTTTTTCGACATGCACGAGAGCAGCATGTATTGTTCTCTAATTTACTATTGCTGATGTCTTTACTGTTAACGTAAATGATGACATACTGCATTGTACAGATCTGGGTCATACTATGACCAAACATAGAAAGTATAAACTTAACTGCTAAAATTATCCAGATACGCCTTACAAGCTTTCTCCCTCTACTAACTTAAAGATTTTATCATGATAGCTCTTTTTAATTTCTGTTTTGTTTTGCAAACTTAAAAAACTATACCATAAACGAAATGTAGTATTTTCTTTGTACTTTGCAATATCCCTATGTTGTATAATGTTTATACCTAGGAAGAATAAAATAATTGTTCGGTTCTGTTCAACTAGTAAGTCACTTAATTATCATGATAAATTTCAGATTAACGCGTTAATTTTATTAACAGATACTTATGTCAACACAAAAAGTGTATATATCTGCCCGCTCCTACATAATGATATTCTAGATATCTATTCAGTGGTTACGTGTTTTTGGATCGATTGTTAAAACAATATCAATCCAGTGCCGAACGAACAACATACAAACAAGTAGTTCCATATATACAGTTGTTAGGCATTCCTTCTTCGGTTTACAAAATTATATAGTAATGGATCTAAATAATTTCAAAACAGTTCAGAATAGAATAATATAATTTCGTCATTGTTCTTTAAATTTGTAATTAATCGTAAACACTATTAATGCGCGAACGAACGACTTCGACATAAAAATAGATAAGAACTCGTTTTTACCCGTAAAACTGTGTCGGCAGCCGTAGAGTAATTGGTAGAGGTGTAAACATTTGAATATGCGCTGACTTACTGTAGATGCGAATTCGAAACCCATCTAATCCATTTTTTTTCTGTTTTACTTACCATTTTAAGACTTCGAACCATTTTTATTTGTTTGTGTAACAAACAAATTTACTTACCGTTTTCCGAAGCCTACTCCTTAAGTACCAAATAGGAAAGTAGCTCCGGCACGTCAGTCAGCATATAATCCCAAATTTTGAGTCTTCATTTGAAACCATATGGCCATTGCAGACATGAAAGTTGTATTGTTTAAATATATAATGTTACAAACTCATGCAGCATCAGCTAATTTTGTAAATATAACTAAAATAAACTGTTTTCGAATAAGAACCGCGGATATATTTCATTTTACAATGATGCGTAAAAAGTCGGGACGATTTATTATATATATATACACCCTATAGAAATAGTTTCGATTTCTTAACCCGCCGGCCATTTCTTAAACCTTGTGCGGAAAGAAAACATGTTTGGAGTTTCTGTGACAACAAAATGTCTAACCCTGATCGTCATTTTAAAGAATGAAATATTTTGAACAGCCAGGAATATTTACGCGCATGTTTACACATTCTCTTTTTACGATTATATCCATCCATTCATAAATTTTATTCAATGCGCGGCAAGGGACGTACTTTCCGTATTGCTGATATGTTTATTCTGCGGACATGAGCTAGTCTGCGTTCCTACATGTATTAGATACCTTAAGCAGAAAACAAGTGTTAGGATACGTTAATGTCGATGTTTAAACGATTTGTTATATTTCATAGGTGGTGATTGTTTTAAGTAGAAGGCAATGTACCCTGCATTCGACTGTAGGCCTCGTTATCTTGAAACGCATCGAATGAGCTATTTTGTTAAAATACATATCAATGACTGCAGAAAAACATTTGAACATCGTTACTTCCTGGTCTCAACCATATTCGTTCTATAAATGTATATTGGAGCATTATAAATACGCATTTTTACTTTGTCGGTCCACACAATAAATTGATCCCCTTATTGATCGGTGCTAATTCGATCTAAAATACGATTTATAACTGTTGCATTCTGTTCATATCTTATTACCAACTGGTATAGCCTTCACTAATGAAGATTACAGACTGAAATAGCCGTCACAACAAAACAAAGGACAAATATTTTGAATACACAAACAAATCCAGCGTCTTCAGCGCTTTGATTAAATGTTTTACGGCAAATAATCTTAGAAAGCTTCATTCATGTCAAACTTATAAGGATAATGTTAATAAGACATACTGTATACATATTATTCGAAAACAGTAAAGTTTCGGTACTACAGGTCGGTCAGTAGTCGTGTCAGGGTTTGCTTGTACAACCAGAATTGGTTTCCTTGAGTTCTTTTGGGGCCATGCCTCAACATCAATCATCACCAATTTCTAGAATATTTACATGTCAGTTTTGTTTGTGGGCCCGCTGTAATACTTTGTATCATGTTGTTTTCTTATTCAGTTATAAATTTACTCTGTGTCTTCTTTGATCTCACTGTTCAGTTTTTGCCTACAATTTAGGATATGAATTTATTTCAACCAGGCAAGTACTGGGAAGGCGGTCCGATTTTTTTGCCTCTTACTGCAAGTACAAAAGGTACCGTTTATCTTTTTCGTTCTTTCACCAACATTGACATCACAATATTAGGACCGTAACCAGTAAGGTTCTTCTAGAAATCTGTGGCACTGTATATGAAATCAAGACCTATATCGACTCAATTTAGTAACTGAACTGTTTTATTCTTGTCTGCATCGATTTGGATAAACTAAGAGTAACTAGGGCTGTAACGATACAAGTTTCCTTCCGTTCGTATAGGATCCTGTCCCTTATCGAATGCTGGTATTCGAATACCTCCGCACTTTAACTACGGTATTGATTCCCGTTTTGTAGAGGCGCTGTGGCGTAGGGGTAGAGCGTCGGACTGCAAACCAGGAGGTCGTGGATTCTCATCCTAGTAGTGGCATTGTTTACTGCGACCTTCAAAATCCATTCATTCTTAGCGAGTATTTGTCTGAGCCCCAGGAAACACTCATAGGGGTAGTAAATGTAAGCTGCAAGTACTTGTTCTACAATATGTTTATACAGAATCAATAACAAAAGAATGATTAATCCATTTTGGTTCTTCTATGAAAATGTTTTGTTTTTCCGGTTCCGGTTTGTGGTGAAAACACAAAATGAAAGATAAAATGTAAAATCATTAATAACAAACAACTGGATCTAAGGTATGGAGATTTGATGTGATAAAACATTCGTACTATATATAGACTACAAGTGGAAATACGAAACGGTAACAAAATTGTTTTATTTGAGTGCATTTCGAAGATAAAAGGACTCAGTAAGATATACATTGGGAGGGGTACAGCCTAAAGGTGCAAAAAGTGAATCGATAACAGTGGTCGTCCATATAACAAACATTCCGTCACGCTAGACATACTGTTATAGCGGTGAACAAAGACATCTTCATACGGCTTACATAAACATGAATTCTGTACTACAAAATGAACTCTGAAAAGAGAAAACGTTCGTCCACAGGTAGCGAACTTGAAGCCAGTCAATTACATGAACATAATTCGAATGATACCGTATTTGATAACAAAAACAAAAAAAATCTCCGCTCGGAAAAAGATTAAGAGAAAATGAGTCAAAAAAGTAAAAGCAGACGATCAATCGGCAGGCTCATGCGTCTCAGTCTCCATGTCGCAGTCCCAGTCCCATGTCGGTCCCGTCCCTCGTGCGTCCGTCTCCTCGTCGCGTCCCGTCTCTCGTCGCGTCCCGTCCCATCGTCGCAGTCCCAGTCATCTAAGTCTCAGTCATCTAAGTCGAGCTCAAAGATGAGTATTAACATTGAAGAAAAATTAGATGAAATTAATAACAAACTTAGTTCTGTTCTGACAAAAAATGATAGATCCTTCATCAAAAACATAATACAGGATACTATAGAAGAAATGAAAGAAAAAATACTGAGTTCTGTAGTAAAAAGAATTGAAATTCTTGAGGGAGCTCTACATGATAAAATAATTTCAAACGAGGTGACGAAGAAGGAGCTAAAAGTTCACATTGAAACGCAAAAATCTAAAAATCAAACCCTTGAAAAAAATTATGAAGAAATGAAATCCCGACTGAGTAATGAAAATGAAACATTGAAGGAGCAAATAAACAATCTTGAACAATTTGGAAGAAGAAATAATATCCGTATCACAGGCGTTGACGATAATGACGAATTTCAGACAGCAAGAGAAACAACAGAACAGATAGTAGATACGCTTAATAAGCATTTAAAATTACAATTTTCCAGCCTGGATATCGATATCGCACACCGAATGAGAAAATATGATGAAAATAAAAAACGACCCATCATCGTTAAATTTGTGCAGAGGCAGTCGAAGATTGAGGTCATGAGCAGACGTGGTCTCCTCCGAAAAGCTCGTTGTGGCATCTTCATTAACGAGGATCTAACTTCCTTAAATAACGCGGTTCTTTCATCCCTTAAACTAAAAGCGCCGGAGGAAGTTGAAAAATGCTGGTCAACGGAAGGGAAACTATTTGCTAAATTTATAATAAAAGAAGCAAAAAGTGAAACAGAAAAATACGTCACAAAACAAATACACTATAAAGACTATCAAACTTGGCTCAACAAACCATGGCCGGAGAGAAATAGAAAAGACTCTGCAGTTTTCGTCAGTGTAGAGAGCTCGTAAAGTAACCTTGACATTTGAAACATTAGCCATGATGCGATGCAGATATATACAAGGAACATATGCTTTTAGGCGTGAGGGCGCATGTGTGCATGTGCGCATGTGCGTACATATATACACGCGCGCTAGTGCGTTGGTACTAATGCATGTGTGCATGTAATACATACATATAATAAATATAATATATATATTTAATACATTCACCAAGTATCATATTTTGTCCGACAGTTATAAACAAAGACTGATGAACAATCTTTTTTTTTCATATTTAAAAAACGCAGCATAGAGCTTTTTACGAAATCCAGAAAACATGTGACGCTGTATTGTACAAGAAGAAAACTAAATAGATAATGTTTTACTTGTTTTTCCAGATACTTATGTTTCACTAGCTTTATCAGTTTTGAAAATATAGAACTAAAATGCAATAAATAAAGTTCTACTTCACTTCGCTACAAAGTATAATATTGTGTCCGCAAGTTATAAAGAAACACTGACACTGTCATCTTTAGATCTATTATGTTTCTAATATTTGCAGATATAGTTTTTGAAATACAATATATAAATAATAGTTATAGGTGTTGTCTCCCCTACACCATCCTCTTAATGTATAACGATATTGTATATTACATATCATTATGCCTGTATGCGTAAAATAGTTTCTGTATTGCGCACTGTAAATACTGATTGATCGAAATGTTGTGAAAAAGATCTCTAAACATAATATGTGGCGTGAACTGCAAATTATTTTGACTGGTTTTTAAGTATGATCCAGTGTCCATTAAACTTCTTTGGGTTTCGTTTTCGGCTGAAGAATGGGCATATGGATCGTGCATACAACTAATGACTGGTCAATATATGAGACACTGTCCAGCCAGTTCTTTAGCTTAATTAAGATCTGGTAAAGGGACCGTGCTCTTGTAGAAGCTTTATCATTGTGTTGTTGTTGTTTTTTTGTTGTGGGGTGTCTTTCTTTACTTTCGTCTATATAATTTGCATTTAAAAGTATAATGATATGACTTACTCGGCCGTCGGTCATTAAGTCAGGCGTAAAAACAAAAAACATATATGTATCTGTATGGCATGCGCACATATACAACTGCAATACAACATTTCATTTAAATTTGTAAGTGGCAAGTTCCAGTGAGAAAAGAAGTAACATCTTAATATAATTAACAAATTTTACAGATATTGATTATATTTTGTAACTTTCCGTCTAAACGGTATTAGCTACAGACTTATGAATTACGACAGTCCGTACAAAATGAAACAGAAATATTTTTGTTTTGTTTTCTTTCACTTTTATTAGAAAAAACTCATGTGTTACCCTCGTAATTGTATACAGTTTGTTCTAAAATATAAGTACTACTGTTTTGCTTCGACATAAGAGTTTGTCGATTGCTTAAGACATCTACAATGTATCTTATTACCTTAAAGCCACATGATCACCCTATAAATTTACTCAAAAGTATAACGTGTTCACTGATACAGAAATGCTAGCACCGGGGTAAAAAGTCCCATATGATTTCAAGTTTCAATATTGCAGAAAATCTTTTTATACTGCAGATTTCGTAGGTAAGAAAGAATTTTGGTGACTTAAGCGATATCATTCAAGTGATCATGGGTCTTTAAGCAACACATACATTGAACATTGACTTACGAACTCTGCTAAGTAGGGCAAAACAACGCTTTGTCACAGTTTTTATCTATGTAACTTTGTAAATAGGTATTTTTGTGTGTGGATAATTTAAGTGTTGACATCCAAAGTGAGCAGGGGTCTTTAAGCTACATATTGATTGAACATAGATTTACGAACTATGCTTGGTGTGAAAAAAAATGCTTTGCCACACTTGTTATTTTCTATGTAACTTGTAATTTTGTAAGTAAGTAAAAAGGAATTTTGATAATTTAAGTGCTATCATCAAAAGTAAGCACGAGTCTTTAAGCAAAAGACAATTTGGTCAATATGTGGGATGTACCACACTTTATCTTGTTATACTGCTGTGTATATAGTATATAACTAATGAACACAATAATTAGCGTTTATGAGCAATTCTCCAGGAAAACGGCTAATAGGCAATAATCCTAACGTGTTGTAAAGTGTATACCATGTCTATCTTGCAAACGGGATAATGCGATTTTGGAAAAAATATAACGTTCCATTACCTGATATAAGTTTTGTAAATAGCAAGTTTATATGCAACTAGAATTGTTCATTATTTCCTGGGGAATGGCCATAATGAATTAGGTATAGACAATATTTTCATACATTAGATCCAGTGGTTGTTTTTCCTTATCATAATGTATCTATCCAGTTTCTTTATTCTTTTTTTCTCTTATATGTCTACTGGTAAGTGTTCAAATGTTTCACCTGATTCTTTGGGTTCTCTCATTTCCCCTTGCCTCCATAGGCGTGTTTTATACCATAAATATGTCATCATAGTTATAGCTTTACGCACGATGAATGAAGAAACGTATTGTGATGAATAAATTGTGTACATTTAATGTAAAAGGTCTAGGTGAGACTAAAAAGAGAAGGCATGTACTTAACTGGTTACGAGAAAACCAATATGATATTTGCTTTTTGCAAGAAGTTCACTGTCTGAAAAAATATTTTTAAGTGGGGACAGTTCAAACAGTGTTGGAGTGGGTATTTTAGTATCAAAATCAATTGATGTTTTAGAACACACGGAGATTATAGTAGGTCGTCTATAATGCCTTAGAGTTGCAGTTAAGGGCGCTGATATATATTTGATAAATATATATGGTCCAAACAACGAAGACGTGAACTTTTTCAATATTTTAGAACAGTTTATTGCAAGAAATGACGATAAAACTTTGATTATTGGAGGTGATTACAATGTTGTTCTCAACAGCACTATAGATAAGAAAAATGGTCGTAGTGATACTAAAAAACAAATCAGAAAGAAACTTACGAATATCATGGAAAATTATGGCTTAAGCGACATTTGGAGAATTAAAAATCCCGAAGTAAAACAATATACATGGCATTCTAACCACAGAACACCAATCTTCAGTAGACTTGACTTTTTTTTCTGATCTCTAGTAACATTTCAAATAAAGTAATGTCATGCAAAATCACAACAGGGATAAAAACTGATCATTCACTAGTATATTTACAAATTGACTTCAGTAACAAAGACAGAGGACCAGGATTTTTAAGTTAAATAACTCAGTAATTTTGGATGAAATATATCAAAAACAAATTAGAGACAACATTAAAGAAATAGCCGAAATAAATAAAACTACCTTCAATGGTACTATAAGAAATACTACAATAAAGTACTGCTCGCACAAGAAAAAAATAACTTACGAAAAAGAAAAACAGCTTTTAAAAGATATTGATAATTTAGAGAAACAATTAAGTAAGGAATCGACTGATTCTACATTTAATTTAACAGAACTAATCAGAAATAAAAAAGACGAGTTAGAACAGCTTACTCTTATAAAAGCAGAAGGTTATTACATAAGAACAAAATCTCACTATATTGAAGGAATGGACAAAAATAGCAAGTATTTCTCAAACCTAGAAAAAAAGAAAAGCGAAAATAAGGTAATCTCCAAGTTATCTGTTGATGGAAAAGATGTATATGAAACAAAAGAAATTCTTACAGAAACGAAAAACTTTTATCAAAACTTATATAAACAAAGACAAATTGACTCTTTCGATCATGATTTTTTTCCAGAAAATAATATCAATTTAAATAGTGTACAAAAACAATCGTGCGAAGGAATATTAACTGAACAAGAATGCGCAAAGGCACTTCTGAACATGAATAATAATAAAAGTGCCGGATCTGACGGTCTTACCACAGAATCCTATAAAATATTTTGGCCCTAAACGTTACTATGTAAGTTCAAGAAACTATTCTTCACAAACGGAAACTTAACTCGAATTACAGAAACAAGTATATAAACCTTATACCCAAAAAAGATAAAGAATTGTCACACTAACTGGAGACCGATATCGCTTTTAAACATGACTATAAGATAGCTGCGAAAGCAATAGCTAATAGAATACAAACAGTAATTCCAAGTATAACAATGACTCCCAAACTGGATTCATCAAAGGCAGATATATTGGTGAAAACCTAAGAATAATATATGATGTTCTTGACCACTTAAACGATAACAATATTCCTGGACTTGATTCGCAGATTTTGAAAAGCTTTTGATAGCCTTGATCATGATTTCTTTCAAAGTACTTGATTATCTAAATTTCTACTCATTCAAAAGTGGATTAAACATTATTCACGATATAAAAAGGTTGTATCCACAATAATGGTTATTTTCGATTTTTTTAAATTGATAGAGGTGTTCGACAAGGTTGTCCACTTTCACCTTATTTTTTATAATAGCTAACGAAATTTTATGCTAGCTGTCATAAATGAAAAAGATATTTAAGGTGTAATATTTACCGAAAAGAAATTAAAAGCCCACTGTTTGCCGATGATCAACGTTCGCTGATGGGTCAAATAAGTATTATCTCCATCAACTTGATAAATTTGGTCTCACCTCAGGTTTAAACTTAAATGAAAAGAAATGTACCGTGTTAAGAGCAGGTTCCTTAAGGTATACAGATAAAATATTTTGTAAGATGAAGTCGTTTAACTGGACGTCACACCAAACTTCTCTTTGGGTATTACTTTCACTAAGTTAAAAAAGGAGCGACTAACTTTGAACTACGATAGCCAATTTGATAAACTATATGCATGTCTTAATAAATGGAGTAAACATAAACTTAGCCTTCTAGGAAAAATAACGGTCATAAAAACATACGCATTACCTAAAATTATATATCCGCTGACGGTGATGAAAATCCAACAGAAAATCTTCTTACGGAATTGTCTAAAAGATTGTACTTGTTCTTGTGGGACGGAAAACCAGATAAAATAGCACGAAATTATAATAAAAGATTATAAGGAAGGAGGCCTTAAAATATGACATTAATGCATTCGTCAATGCTATGAAGCAAGCTGGGTAAAAAGAATTCTTAATACTAACAACAAAGGTATATGGAAAGAATCCTATAGAAAGGTGATAAACACCCTAGGTGGAAACAGCTTTTGGAATGCAACTTTTCCCCACAAATATTAGTAAAAAATTAAAAAACAAGGTTTTAAAAGAAATATCTCAAGTTGGGCAAAAATCAATTTCGTAAAAAAGCCAATGAATAAAGAAATAATATGGAACAATTCGATGATTAAGACAACCGGCAAAACTTTGTTTCTCAAAACATGGTATGATAAAGGAGTAAAACACGTAAAAGACCTTTTCGATTTTGAAAAGAAACAATTTTACAATTTCAATAAATTTAAATATGTTTACGACATTGAAAATAAGTATTATCTACAATTATATTACTCCTTAATAGCAAGTATTCCACAACACTGGAAAGACCAAATTGAGTCCGTTGGACAAAATGCAACAGAGTCCACAACACTCATTCATACATTAATGAAACTAAAAAGACCTAATAAATTCTTATATAATAAGTATATTGAAAAAAACAAAGACAAAATAAATATAAAGGCTCAAGAAAAACGGCAAACCGTTTTTGAAAATTTAAACTGGAAAAATATATATCTTACACCATTTGAAAGTAAAAAAAAAAAAAAACTTTTTTTTTTGGGGGTTTTTTTTGGGGGGGGTTTTTTTTTTTTGTTGGGTTTTTTTTTTTTTTTTTTTTTTTGTTTGAAACAAAACTTAGAGTTTTTCAATACAAATACGTTATGAGAATTATTCCGACAAACAAGTTTCTTTATAAATGTAAAATAGTCCAATCAAGCCTTTGTGACTTTTGCGGCATGCATGTTGAAACAATTCAACATTTATTTTGGGAATGCTCCTACATACAAAATTTCTGGTCAAAACTGAAAAACTTTCTTTTGAAACAAAATCTAGAGGTGCAAATAACATTCCAAAGTATAAGCTTTGGATGTATAAATAATCAAAATGTTCAAAAGCGGTCCATTATTAACTTCATAATTATCTTAGCAAAATTTTTTATATTCAAATATAAGCTAAATAAAGCAATTCCTAATTTTGAAATATTTTTAAGTTGCCTTAAGGAAAGAAAGGAGGTAGAAAAACATATCGCACTCTTAAAGAATAAGCTGACTGTCCACAACAATAAATGGAATCAGATACGCCTATGAGATGGCCTGTCGGGATCCATGTAGAGAATACATAGACTCTAGGTGAAACATTGAATATATTGCCAGTAGACTTCTCCCTTTATATCACTTTCACAGTTTTGTTTATTCTTACTTCTTTTTTGTTTCTGTTTTTTTTTCTTTCCTTCTCTTTCTTTTTTTTATTGTAAATTAAACCTTCCAAAATCTATACATTAACATCAGTCAGTTACAACTGGAACCATAAATTAGATCTGTAATCTTTCCATGCATTGTGTAAAAATGTTGATCACTGTTGTATTGACTTGGAATGGAAAAAATAGTAATAAAAACAAAAACAAAAAAAAAAAAAAGGAGCCATTGTCATAACTCTCTTGACGTCAGTCGGCAGTGTCGTCTTAAATATGGTTAAGCTTTCTTAAAGTTCACTTTCTCGGTAACCATTAAAGCCTTGAAACTTCAGACAATTGCTTGGCATCATACAATGGCTTCTGTGACCGAGTGGTTAAGGTCACCGACTGATGATCACGTGTCCCTCGCCGCTGTAGGTTCGTGCCCTACTTGGATCGGATTCTTCTATGTCTGGAAGCTATCTAGGTTCTACCCAGGTGCCCGCAGGTGACTGAAATAATGCACGAATCTTCCTCCTCCATTAAGCTGGAAGTTGCCATATGGCCTAAGCTGTTTAGTGCGACGTTAAATCCGAATCAATCAATTGACACAATACAATCAACCCTATGGGCAAATCCCATAACTTTTGAATAACATTAAAAGTTGTGCAAACTGAATTTTCAGTTCAGTTTTGTAAAAATCCACTTCCCAGTACTTTCAGTCCTTTGATTGTAACTAGTCAGTCAGAAAAGTCTCGTGATAATTATAAAGTTGAAAGGACATACCCCATAACTCATGCCAAACTAAATAATCCAAATCCATAAATAATAAAATCTTTGGAAGTATTTTAACTTAACCTAAAAGTTTCAGCTATGCATTTCGATCATTATGGTTTGAAATATGATGCAGTACCGTAATGTGAACACCTTAATGAAACATAGTGGAGAACGTATTATGATATTGCTTGCGTTAACTTTTTTCGACGTAGTCGTATACTTTTGATTTGAACTTCCGTTGGTATGGACGCGTTGCTAACCAACTTCGTTATAATGTGACCAATCAGAATCGTTTCGGTACCGGAATAAGCAGTGTACTGCCCGGGAGCCTTCTGAAACACAAAATGTGTATATTTTTTTATATTATAGTTATTTATAATAAATCATGTTGCAAAAAAAGAAAAAACAGAACACGTTATGTCAAGGTTTCTGGACAGTACGAAGATCAACTTTTGTATTCAACGAGGTGTTGTCCGGGGCCGGACATCTAGCGTCATTGATTATTGGCTAGCGTTTCGGTACCGGAATAAGCAGTGTACTGCCCGGGAGCCTTCTGAAACACAAAATGTGTTTATTACGTCACCTACGTCGACCATCTTTTTTTTAAAAGATATTACTTGTTTTAATTAACGTTGAATGAAAATAGGGCTCGTATATACAATCTAATGGAAAAAAACGGAAAGAGCATAAAGACCATTTAAAAATGTTTCATGAATATGATTTCGTTTCTTTTTAAATCATAAATGATACACTGGAAATGAGAAAGAGTTACTAAATTGTAAATGCACAAACCAGATAGTCAAGTATTTGCTTTACATGAACCTAGAATGTAGATTTATTCTGTCTCTGTTATAAAGTTTATAAAGTTTATTTGCATCTCCAATTTCAAAATATTTACATGAAAGCTTTGTTTCTACGCCCGCTGTGATACGTAGTATCACAGTTTTTCTTGTTTTCGTTTATTGCACACATAATCTATGTTTGCAGAATATAATCTGCTAGATATAGGGAGTGCCCCTTTAACATGTTATGTAACTAGTTAGTCCGGTAAGTATTTTTCATATACTTTCAACTTTCAACTAAATAAATTCAAGTAAATAACTTGCCTTCGCCATTTACATTGCATAAGAAATATGGAGACACAATTAATATACAAATTCATAATAACAATAACACATAATCATTACTAAGAAACAGTGATAACTGACAGGGTATCACTGCGTTTTAACATGGCTTAAAACCTAAAAATATTGAAAAGATGTTTCTTGCGTTTGCTTAACATGATAGATACGAACTAATTTAAAGTGGGCCAAGAAATATTACCCAGGTACTTTTGTCTTATATCTCTACACATTTCACATCATAATAGAAAATGATACTCTGATTCTATTACATTTTGGCAACATAATTTACATTTTCTGTCATTTCTATCAGTAATAGTATACCTTCCGACTTCAATCTCTAATGTATGACTGGATAGTCTTATTGACGTCAAACATTTGCTCAGTTCATCATTTGATATCTTTTCCAAATAATTTTCAAAACAAAACGTATTCTTGGATTTGCAATAATATTCGAGTTTAGGCATAGTATTAATCGAGGCAAACCATTTTTGAATGTACTAATATTTGATTCAGTTTGTGAACATGGGTAAATAATAAACGTTTTCATCAAAATTATTTCTTACGTTTGTAAAACCAAAATTATCAACAATGGAATTAATACGACTAGCCCAACATGAACCATTCACATTGTTACAAAGGTCGTAATACATGTTATAGAGAGGGAAATTAACGTTTTTCATTATTTTTAATCATAATTTTAGTGATCCTTCTTTTCATATGACTGATAGAGGGAACCTTCCCAGTTAACTATACACGGCAGCATTTGGAGTATGAGATTTCACTCCTAGTATATACTTACAAAATCTAATGTGTAATTTGTCGAGACACCCCTAACCTCAGAGCCGTATAATAGAATAAGTACAATCATGGTATCAAAAAAATAAAGTTTTGTTCTTATATCTAGAGGCACTTGATACCAAAAGGTTATGATACGCTCTTAATGCTTGATCATGAAGAGATTTTTCAGCCAGATTGAAACTTCCAGTATACGAATTTATCAATAATTTCTAACGGTTTTCTTTTTGCAGATATAAAAAGTAACATTGTGAAATTGTTTACGGTATTTCGAAAATACAAACATTAGATTGGGTAACATTAATAGTAAGACCCCATTTCGAAGAATATTGATGAATACAATCGACTTGCGATTGAAGGCTTAAAGGATCCGTAGTAAACAATACAATGATATCTGCATAAAAGATCATATACATGGATAATAAATATATATCTTTATCAGTTACAAAAGTCAATATTCCTTTACTATCAATTATGACAAAAATGAAAAGAAGAGGGGGAGTTTGAATCCAATAGTTACGTCGAAAAGTTTCGAAAGAGGCATTCTACCATCTTAACACATGACTGAACTTTATTGTAAGTACATTTGATCATAATAACCATTTTACAGCTTACTCCAGACAGAATTAATTGTTCCCACAATGCATCACGATTAACGGTATCAAAAGCTCTCTGGTAATCTTCAAAAAGGTTGGATATCTTAGCTAATACCTTTTGATTAACTGTATGCAGTAAAAATATAGCACTGTCACTACGGAATTCCGTTAGGGTCATCACCTTTGAATGTGTGAATCTGAAACGCGATACTAGATTGTAGGGCCTACGATGATGAAACGCGAAATCACGAAACTACGATAACGAAAACGCGATAGCACGATGATGATAACGCGATAGTACGATAACGAAAACGCGAAAATACGATAGTACGATGATGATAATGCGATATACTATTGTGTTTTCACCATCGTACTGTCGCTTGTTCACCATCGTAATATCGTACTGTAGTACTATCGCATTATCATCTTCGCACTGTCGCATTATCATTATCATACCGTCGTGTTATCAGTATCGCACTGTCGCGTTATCATCAACGTACTGTCTCGTTATCATCATCGTACTGCCGCGTTATCATCATTGTACTGTCGCGAAATCAATATCAATCAAAATTGTACAAGTGGTCCAAATCTAAAAGAATGTGATAAGGTCAAATTCAAGGTCATACTAGGTCAAAGTTCTACGCGGCATGCAGAATTGTGCAAGTGGTCCAATTTTTAAATCTGAAAGGTAATTCACACTTTACCCTTTGAACGATATTTCATGGTGGTAGAGGTGTGCACGTTTGGTTAAAATCAAATAATATATGCTGTCTCTATCGTGTTTACGAGGAAGAGTTTACGAACGGACGCACGGACGCACGACTTTCGAAATGTGATCACAAAAGCTCACCTTGGCCGTCTGTGACAAGTGAACTAAAAACAGTTTTGTGTCAAGTGAGCATAGTGGCCTAGGCATAATTCTTAAGCAACTGTTTAAGCATTTACAGATCATTTATCTTCCTTCAGACTTTCAGGCATTGAAAAATAGTTAATATAAAATATAAAATAGTAACAACAATCATAAGCGCACTTCGTGCTCAGGTGAGCTAAAAAATATGGTTTGTCGCATTAAATTGATTTCCACAATTTATAGTAAATAAGTGATAATTGTACAAAGTGAGAGCATAATTTCAAATTATCAAAAAGGAGCTTATATTGAACATAAACTAAGCATGATACAATTCAGCAGTATATATATATTGACCGTATTACAGGGTATCTTCGTTTATGGAAATTTTGGACGAGAACAATACAGTAAATAATCTTTTTACTATTCATGGTCTGGAAGTTTACTGTAATTGTTATCGCGTTTTCGTTATCGTAATTTCGTGATTTCGCGTTTGTATCATCGTTCTACCGAGTATCGCGTTTCAGATCAATACATTCAAAGGCTATGGCCCTAACGGAATTCCGTATGTCACGAAATTCAAATTGAGAATCATTGAAAATATGTTCCGATTCACACCATTTATTTATACGGTTTCTTAAAAGCAAATGAAAATGTTTTACCCATTACATTCACAAGTGTTATTCCTCTGTAACACCAGCTGAACAATATATATGATTATTCCACTAAATGGGGTCTGAAAATCAATGTGAATAAAACAAAAGCTTGTATACTTGAAAAAAGAAAAAGTAGAAATAATTTAAATCGGTCGATTAATGGAGAAAATAGTGATGTTGTAGATAGATTTTGTTATCACGGTGTCAAGTTTACATACACGCAACTTTATATGAACAAGCATACAACAATTTATTAGCTGTTTTCATCAGAGTAAATCTAGATATTGAAACGAAAATTTCTCTATTTGACTCCTTTGTTGTACCAATTAATCTGTATGGTTCTGAGGTCTGGGGTATATATGACTACAAAGAAGTGGACAAATTACACATGAAATTTTGTAAATTTATTTATTTCCACCCCCTTTCCGCCCCGTTTGTATTTATCTGTATTTGTATACATTGTATATTGATTAGTAATTAACATGTATTATATATGTTGTATTTTGTGTTTTGGTCATCATAATATTTTAATTGTTAATTGCCAAAGGCGTTTGTAAAATGCTGATTTGCCAATAAACTTGAAACTTGATCATTCGAAAGATTATTTCATCTCCGTGTTTGTAAATAGGTACAATATCACCTTTTGTCCACGATTCAGTATACACACGTTTCAGATATATGATTGAAAATTAAACATAGATACATAGATATAAATGTGTCTGACTCAATGGAAACATCTGCTACATTGTTGTCAAAATCACAACTTTTAAAGCGTTTTAGTTCGGAGATAGTTCTTTGAACCTCTCCCACAGTAATATTAGTATCAAGCTGCTCGGTCCTATTACGTTCTTCATGACTAAATGTGCAAGAGGAGTCCTCCGCATTATTAAAAACATAATTATATAACACTTGGCCATTATAACCATTTATAACCGGGGGTTGCGGATTAAATCAGCACAAACTCAATGTTTGACCATATGTTCTGTATTTAAAACAGAAAAGGAAAAAGGAAAATATGAAAGAATACATTACAAATGGTTGGTATACTATTATTTCCAAATTACACGAATCTAACTTATTAACATTAGAATCTCTATTTCAAATTAATACAGTTGAGAATATAAAATCGATCTAAAATCTTACCAGGATCAACTCCGTTTGAAATAAATAAATAATTTGCTTAGATTGTAACTGACCATCTTAGTTCAAACGCAACAGAAGAAGAAGAGTCCAGAATAAAGAAATGTTATATATGATATCTAATAAGTTTCACAGTATACGGAAACAAATCACATAATGTATACGCTAGCTAGATATAGCGATGCAATAAACGATCGCGAGTCGAGATATGGAAACAGCTGGCATCATTTTTCTTTTTCTTTTAGATGTATATCCTATAGTAAATATAGTAAATAGTAAGCATCTTTGTATTTTATGTGGAATTTAAGCAGCTGTTGCAACTTGGTGGATGTATATGTTCAAAAATGACAGTTACACTGTAAAAAGTTAAAAAACAGAAAGGAAACTTTACACTGAAATGGGGGACAGCTGGGTTGCCACCCAGTTTAGTGTAAAGTAATCCTGTTGTTTTTATGGAAACAATACACCAGCTATCGAGGAAACAGGACACCCTTCATGGTGTTACTTGACACTTTTTTGACAAGACAAACATAACACGTTAGTGTAAGCGTACACTTCCATTACATATAAGCCCTTTCATCAAAACATGACGGCAAAATCTGGACTTATTGATCCAATCACTCCCAGTACATTCTTCGAGAACGTCAAATAGAAGTTTGTGAAAGGTAAGGACTCGAGTGGTTATGAATACAAGTTTTCAAAGAACTACTTATTTGATCTGTTTACAACATTCTGATGGGTTTCATAGATAAACGTCACAAAAGGCTTTACGTTGATAATTTCGCGGATGATAGCTAAGTGTTCATGTATGATACATGGATGTGTCCGTCTGTGTCATGCTACAATTTGAGACCACAATCGTGTGCGTTGAATGCGGCATAGAATTAAGGCACATGCAAGTCCTTGGTCAGTTGACTTGTTTACGATACACGAATTTTAGGGCAAAGTTACACTTCCGTGTTACTATATCCCAGTCGGTGTATCTGACCAACTTACACTTGTACGGATTTACAAAACGCCAGATCGGGAGTATCTCTTCACTGATTTTGGAGTAAAATTGCATTTCGGTGATTCTCTACTCGCACAATGCACATGGTTATGGTCTCAAATTGTAGCGTGACTAAGACGGACACATCCGTGTATCATACATGAACACTTTGCTATTATTCGCGAAATTATGAACGAAAAGTCTTTTCGTGACGTTTAGTTATGAAACCCGTCAGAATGTTGTAAAGAGTTCAGATAAGTAGTTCTTTGAAAATTTAGTTACGAAACCAATAATAGAAACTCCAATAAAATTTGAAAATGTAATGATAACTGAAAAATGGCTGATAGACAAAGCATCCGCTGCCCAGTGGATGGAATTTCATCTTTTATGCATGATAGAATTAAGTTACAAGATCAAAAATCAATCAGTTGAAGAAAATTTCAGAGAGTTCCTAGAAAATCTCAATAGTATTTTAGAAAGAACAATACCAAAATCAAAACCAAAAATTATCAAAACCAGAGTCAAAAGGTATGGTGGACACAGGAATGCCACGAAGCCATAAGACGCAGAGAAATTAAACGTAAAATTCATAAAAGGGAAAAAACTCCCATAACACTTATTCTTTTCAAGATGGACCGAGCAAGAGCACAAAGGGTAGTTAAAAAAGCAAAGCAGGACAGTTGGCGCAACTTCTGCTCAATTATCACGTGCAATACATCCTCTAAAGAAGTTTGGACTTTTGTTAACAAAGTTAAAGGCAGTGTACCGAAAAGTAACCCAGTCTTTAAGATAGGACAACAAATTATTACACAACCAAAAGAAAAAGCTAACGCATTAGTCAAACAATATGCTGAAGCTAGCAGTAATAAAGGATATACTAAAAATTTTCTACTAAAAAAAAGGATAATGAATAAAACGGTAGATGAGAATATCAATGCTAGGAATAATGACAATTCTCAAGAATATAACCAAGAATTCACTCTATGCAAACTTAATAAAGCTTTGTCGAACTGCAAGGACGGGGCACCGGGAGAAGACCTAATTCATTACAAAATACTCAAAAAATTACCACAGGAAAGCAGGAACACATTACTTCAAATCTTTAATCAGTCATGGGTTGAAGGCACCACGCCAGAAAATTGGAACCACGCAGTAATCATACCATTACTAAAACCTAATAAAGACAAAAACGACCCAGCTTCATACAGACCGATATCTTTAACTTCAACATTTACAAAACTAATGCAAAAAATGATTAACCCAGACTGTGCACATATTTAGAAAAGAACAATCTTATGTCCAAATACCAGTCCGGATGCAGGTCGCATCACTCATGCGATGATAACATCACTAGATTAGAGTCCGATTGCAAGAAAGCACAGGCAGAACACAAATATCTTATAGCTATATTTTTAGATCTGAGTAATGCATTCAATAAAATGTGGAACGGAGGAGCACTCATGCAACTCCAAAATTCTGGCATACAAGGACGCATGATAAAATGGTTAAGGTGCTTTTTACAAAACAGACAGATTCAAGTAAAATATAATGGAGCTCTCTCAGAGGTAGTTGAAACAGTAAATGGATGCCCCCAGGGAGCGGTATTGTCCCCCATAATTTTCAGTTTGATGATGAATACATTTGAAACACAAATTAAAGAACTAAATACGCAAAACCCTACTAAAAATGCTCAAATATCCCAATTTGTGATTCAGCAACATGGCTAATCTCATACAGTCCGTTGCAGGCCGTAAAAAAAGCCCAAACTGTTTTGAACGAAATTGAAAAATGGAGCAATTCATGGGGTTTCATCATTAACCTGACTAAAACCCAAGTTTTATTAATACACCATCAGGACGTCAAACCTCCGGAAAGAGCCACCAACTTTCCCAAATTAACACTATGTGGAACGAACCTCGCATATAATGAGCATGCAAAATTTCTAAGAATGTATTTTAACAAAACTTTATCATTGATTGATTGATTTTACTTTTCCACCATAAAGATGAGTATGTTTTTTAACAAATAAGAATACAAAATAAACACAAATTGACAGATACAGAAAATACAGAACAAAGCACATATTTTTACAAGACAAGACACAACTAAACAAATGAAGCACAAACTATACAAACTAGCAACGGACATAATACAACATATCAGATGCAATGTAAATGGCACAAGAAAGACCCTGTACACATGCTATAAGGCAAATGACAAAACAAGTATACAACATAAATTATATTGAGAGAATACAAAGAGAGTTATACAATATAGAGTTAAAGACAATGTAGAAAAAAAACATCTACTCCTACTTTTTATACCTTAGACAGGCCAAGATAAAACGTTTGGTGTAAATGGACATGTTTAAACAGATACCAATAAATACATGTCGAAAAGATGTCTTACAGACTTAAATATCATAAGAGCAGTAAAAGGGAAATCGTGGGGCACAGACAAAAAATGCCTTCTCAATATCTACAAGGCCCTTATCTTAAGCAAAATTAACTATGGCAGCATAGTTTATGCATCCGCTAAAGATTCTCAACTGAAAGAAATTCAAAGAATACAAAACAGGGCACTAAAAACCATTATAGGATGTCCGAGGCACACCCCGGCCCTCCCTTTACGTACCGAGACCGCCATTACTCCACTGCCTTTGCAGAGAGAAATTCAAGCATTAAAATACTGGGCCAGAAGCTCCAGACTGGGCCCAAATTTACCTATTAATGATGAAATATGTGACCACCCTGCATATTTTTACAAAACCAAAAGCAATAGAAACCTAAAGAAACCTTACGCACAAACCATTAGAACATTAATTACAGAATACGGCCTAAGCGAAACCCAAATTCAAGAACCGTGCTACGAACAACTTATCAATATTGGAATGCCTGAGATTAACCTAGATTTAGTTGGGAAAATTAACAAAGCAGAAGATAATGAAAGAAACAAAATTATTGCAAATTTAAACATTATTCGACACTTTAGAGACTTTACTCAAATTTATACAGACGGTAGTAAAGACCCGTCCAAACAAAAAGCAGGGGCGGGCATAGTAGTTATAGCAGAAGACGGCACAATTCTACATAACAAGAGTCTAAAAATTAACCATCAAACTTCAATATTTACATGTGAGTTAGCAGCAATAGATTATGCAATATGTTATTGCAAAGAAAACTATATTCCAAAAGCGGTTCATTATAAGCGATAGTCTGAGTTCCTTATTAGCAATAAAATCGGGTCAGTCTCATAGGCAAGAAATGATTTACAGTCACAGCCATAAAGCATAGAGGGGACGAAATTCAATTAATGTGGGTACCTAGTCATGTAGGCATAAACGGAAATGAAATAGCAGACAACAATGCCAAATACGGCAGCACTTCCGGTACAGAAATTCCAATTAAGCTCAGCGTACCGGAAGTCTACAGCATCATTAAAGATAAAGTTAAACAGAAATGTCTAAAGCAATGGGAAACATATTGCTCTACACATAACATAGAAATTAATATTAAACCTCCTAGTAAATTACAAACGAACCATCATGATAGAAAAATAGACACAATGTATACTAGACTCAAACTTAAAAGTAGCTATTTAAAAGGGGACCGATATGTAGACGACAAAAACTGTCAACACTGTAACGAAATAGAAAATTTTAGCCATCTAATGTTTCACTGCCCACTATATTCTGAAGAAAGGAAAATATTTGAAACAAAACTTAAAATTGGAATTAGTAGCCATTACGGAAAAAACTCTGTTAGACCCACCAAAAGAAGTAGCACAAGATATTCGCCTGGCCGTATTCGAATTTATCAAAATAGATAAGGACTGTTTACACAATGGACTGCTCGGCAAACACTCAAACCCACACACCCACTTCATAAACCACAAACATCCCAGGTTGACTTATAGTAAGTGGCAAGCAAAATGGAGACGACTTGCATGTCTGGAGGGTAGAAAAATAGCAAAATAATAAACTAGCTTGACACATACGAGATCAGAATAGTATCCTGCCAATGTTATGGCGGCTCCGATCGAAAGAAAGGTGATAACTAATATGTGATCGCATGCGGTCATGCTAGTAGCTAAGTGACCGGTATGAGCCCCCGCCTCACAGCATCCGCACCAACAGTCATGTACAGGCGTCTCTTATAAGGGTAAAATGTAGGAGAAAATATGCAAGATTACATAGGGGTAGATATAGCACGACTAAAGTAGCTTAGTATACTTTATTACACATGTATATACATTAAAATGAAGGAGCTTCCGGTACAGAAAGTTCAAGGACACTAAACCCCCACCTCAGGTGAATCTTTTCGGCAAAACACATATCTAATTACTGATTTCATATACCTCCGGAAAACAGGAAAAGTTTATAGTAAAATACTTTAGAACTAGATAAGGGTTACCCAACACCCTAGTTATAATTATTAAGCACAATTTAGAAAAGATCTGAACTGAAAATTGTAAAGATTGAAAAAGTTAGACAAATTTGTTACAGAGACTTTATCCCGCGATTTTCCAAAATTTTCGGGCATAAAAACAATTTATAAATGATACAATTCATAGAAATATATGAACTTAACAAATTTTTACTTTTCAGCGGTTCTAGTGTCTGAGTAAGAAATTTGATACCTACGTAGGAAAAAATAGCGTCTGTGGCAACATAACACTATAACCCACGCATTTACAAACCCCTGGTGATTACAAAAAAAACATACACCTAATAAATGTCCAAAATAATCACCAGGACAATGACTGGAAAAACGTAGAAAATAGAAAAAATCACAATTAATGACTGCTTAAACAAGAAAACGCATACGTAATGCCCATATAAAGAGTCATAACTAACCAAAAACAGTGATTGATCCTATAACTAGATTCCACAGACATTGCAGGAAATGCATAAATCACTAATTATTTCCAAAATGGAACCAGTAATCTACTGTCAAATAACAGCCGGATCCAAAAAGCCAAACGCGCACCTGTTATAACTCCATCCGGTTCGTGCGCACTAAAAGTCGCAGTAGGTCACCCAAAACCAACAAGTAGGTCTGGTCAAGTAGTACGAACAGCAATGTTAATCTTAAAAAGCACATATAACTTTCACAATTATATTTTCGGAACATTAAAGATGTGTAATATAAGATTAAAACTACATTGAGCACAATCTTACTCAGGCACGAAAAACCCAATCACACACAACAACGACGATGTGAAAAGTACTGGTTAGTCACCAGGATCAGGAATAGTAGTTCACCAGCATCTGTCCGAGAACCGATTCGCCGATCATGCAGATCATGATCTACACTTACTTCTTTTATTATTTATAAGTAAAAATAAAACAGATTAACAGATTAAAATTAAAATTTCCTTCTGAAACAATTAAATGAATTTTATTGTAAATAAAATACTTCATGTGTGTGATACATTGTTAGATTTAGTACCATGCTATCCTTTCTGGTTTTGAATTCATAGTTAAATACTTTCCTTGTTTATGTTAAGATTATGACAGATTTAGTGTAAGGAACCTTTTGTAATTCTTACAGCTAAGTGGTTCTTATGAATAATTAATGAGCAAGCCAATCAGAGCGGTTCGAAGCGGGAAATACGTATCAAACTAATTCCTTTGTTTTGAAATTATAAACACAATTTTACCTAATCCCGATCATCTCTGGAGGCGGAATTTGATGGTATTTTGTTGTTTGAATATATGTTTGTAAATCTACGTGGGTGACCACTGCGTCACGGGAGATTTGATGTACATTTTAAACGTATAACATTCTGCGAACGATTGATTACGTCATCCAAACCAGAAAACATGACAATTTCTTTTCAAGTTTTTGGACACTCTTATGTTACGCGATTCCGTAAGTTTGTGCGAGACACACAGGGGATAGCATAAGCGGGGGGGGGGGGGGGGGGGGGGGGGGGGGGGGGGGGGGGGGATGTTTTTTTTTTTTTTTTTTTTTTTTTTTTTTTTTTTTTTTTTTTTTTTTTTTTTTTTTTTGTTTTTTTTTTTTTTTTTTTTTTTTTTTTTGGGGTGTGGGGTTTTTGGGGGGGGGGGGGGTGTTTTTGGGGGGGGGGGTTTTTTGTTGGTGGGTTTCCCTGTTTATATTACTTTTTTATCATTGGAGTCACAGCCTATGATTCAATATTCTGGATATTCTGGAGGTCATGTGAACACTTTGATTGAACATTTGGAGGACATTCAGGACTTTTCACCGCATATAGTGATTCTTCTCGTAGGCACAAATGATCTTTACCACCGACGCAACTCTCCAGAATTTGTGGTTTCCCAAATTATGCATCTTAGTGATATTTTGGTGAAACGATTTAATGTTCAAAGGGTGGCCATATGCCAAATTCTTCAACCATCCACACAAACACGTTATCCAGTCAATGCAGAATGGTTTAATGCAAGTGTGACGTCAGCAAATCATTTGCTTTCAGCAAGAGTGAAAGCCCTACCACATTCCAATATCAAATTTTGGCGTTTGAAAGGATTCGGGTCTCAGCAAGCACAACTTTCTGCTTTCCATGCTGATGGTGTCCATCTCTCCAACTCTGGTCAATGGAAACTGTACAACAATCTCCGTGCCGCAGTGGTCTCCTCGCTGAATGATTTGGCCAGACACTCGTAGACAGATATGTATAATTTTGTACACATTACAACCTGAAAGGTGTTTTTCCTGCTCATCTACATTTGCTATTTTAATTTATTTGACCTCGTAAATTGTCCCTAATGGTTGAAAGGGCGAGGTTTCAATTTGTGTAGCTCGTCAAATTATAGGAAACAAATCTGTGCTTAGTGTATCGCTTTCTGTCTGGCTTATTCTACAAATAAATAATCAGGAAATATTTGCCTGAATTATACATGCATGCATTTTAGCACATATCAAATGGATCAGCTCTCTTATGTTGATGTTATGTCGTCTGTTTTTAGGGTTTTTTGCCCGTCAGCTATTGAACATACATATTCCAGACCTTACCATCTGATGTGATAATAATGTTTCCAGGCTTCGGTCTGATGTAACTACTGAATCGTCTTGTATACATGAACAGGTAGTCCAGATGTGTTTCATACTAGGTCTGAAGTGCCGCATATGATTTCCAGACTTGTGTGTCCAACATGCTTTAATATGCTTATATTTTATGATTATGTACCGGTGCAATCCGGCAATTTTTACCAGTTTTAACAAAATATGAGCCTGAGCTAGTGCAGCTTTGTTTGTCATGTATTCCAGGTTAGTCCTGAAGTATTCTTTATGTCCAGGCTATGTCCTGATGTGTTGCTTTTATAATATCTACAGTATTCTGTATAGTCTGTTTGCCAATATGTGGGTACGGTGTACACCTATGTATATATCTCACGTTATTGCCTACACGCGTTCACTCGTTAAAGTGTACCATCATGGGCCCGGTATGGGGATAATACCACTTACACCATAGAGGTGGGCCA
This sequence comes from Saxidomus purpurata, assembly GCA_022818135.1. Classification (NCBI taxonomy): domain Eukaryota; kingdom Metazoa; phylum Mollusca; class Bivalvia; order Venerida; family Veneridae; genus Saxidomus; species Saxidomus purpurata. The sequence goes on from JAFMSR010000010.1 coordinate 10,323,785, forward strand.
TTATGGTATTTGTACATAACTTTTCAGTTTGAACTATATAAGCAACAAACATTATCAAGTATACTGTAACCAATTACTTTTCTTTCAGATGCGGAGGTCTAAAAGGAGCCGTGCCATGGCTACAAATAGTAAGTGCGACTGCTATCCCAGCAGCCCACAGCCTAACTTACGGCAACAAAAGAAAGTGAAACTGTCCAAAACATTGCATAAGAAGGCTGAAAAACAAAAATCTAAAAGCCTCCACAAACATCATGATAAAGCAAAAACTTCTCAACCTGTTGCGTCCACCTCGGGACAGTTGCATACCAGACATACGGGGGCATCTAAGGCGCTACCTCCAACATCAGCCAGACAGGCGGCTAAATCTCAAAACCACCCACCAGCACCTCAGGAGCAAGACTCGCCACCAATTTTGGATTTTTCGGACAGTTACTCCGAGTCTGATCAGGACTCTACTCGGATTCAGATTCCTCCAGTGAGGAAAGTGTGGACAATTTCCGTCACGTGTACATTTTTACAAAGGCACACAAACAATATTGAGGGTGAAAGAGGTAATGGTCCTCTATACGTCGAACCGATATCAACTCCCATTGTACATACAATTTCAAAAAAGATTCAGAAACAGATCTTAAAAGACAAGTACATAGATTTTGCTTTGCTTCTGCCAAATTTGACTACTGCACCTCCTCCCCCAAAATTTACATTTACTTTCGATAATTCTTCAAACCTCAACATAGTGCCAAACCCCAAGCATAAAAAGGTCCTGTCAATTGACCAATGGACCACAGCCTTTTTACGATTTGTTGCTGTTTACTCCACCCGTCACCCCCATGAGACACAGCACCTCATGAAACACGGTGAGATTGTCCGTGACTTAGCTCATCGTCGTCTAGGTCCTGCTTGGTCATATTATGATGAACAATTCCGCCGGTTTAGGGAGAACCAAACAATCCCATGGGATAGGTTACACACTGAATTTTATCTAATGACATCATCCCAACCACTGGTGTCTCCGTCTTCTACTAACCGTTCCTTTCGTGCAGGGCCCAGCAGGTTACCCTCGGTAATAGGTCAACGCCATTCTGCCACTTCAACCAATCTAATGTCTTGCAGGGACCAACCAAATTTAGTGCATCTTAAGTTGTCAACAGAGCTCTCAACTGGTCGCATTAAAGGCCCATATCTAGACAAACCCTTTTCTTGTTTCCGCATCAGCCCCATTGGCGCTATTTTCGAACGGTTCAGTACAGCCTTGCAATGGATAGCAAAACATCAATTTGATATCAAGCACATGATACACATACTTCCTTATTTTAGATCCACCGGATTCTGCACAATGTCAGAAAGACCTCGATAAGTTTTTATCCATCTGTAAGATTCTAGGTGTTCCTATTAAACCAGACAAAACAGAGACAGCCTGCCACGTTATCACGTTTATGGGCCTCGAACTAGATTCCCTTTCAATGGAGGCCCGCTTACCCTCTGACAAACTCACTAAGCTCCGTTTACTCTTGTCTCAGTTTAAGTCTCGCAGAAAAATTACACTTAAACAATTACAGTCATTGATTGGTCTTTTAAATTTCTGTTGCTCAGTGGTAGTCCCAGGGCGCTGCTTTCTGCGACGCTTAATTAACTTGACCATTGCTGTTAAAAAGCCCCATCATAGGATCACCCTTACTGCCGACAGTAGAAGGGACTTAAAAGCCTGGGACATATTCACCCAACATTTCAACGGCAGGCACTTACTCTTAGAACAAAGATGGGTCACTTCTGAACAGCTACATTTATATACTGATGCTTCGGGTTTACTGGGATATGGTGCAGTCTTTCAAACAAAATGGTTTTATGGCACCTGGCCTAAACATCTACAACAATTCGCAATAACTTTCAAGGAATTGTTTCCTATTGTTCTTGCATTAGAGGTTTGGGGTACTGAGCTCAAGAATAGCTGCCTGTTTTTACATTCAGACAATGCTGCAGTAGTATACATCATTAACAAAGTTTCAAGGAATCCAACCTCATGAAGCTCTTACGCCGCTGAGTACTCACATGTATGCGTAATAATATTTTAGTGAAATCTACTCATATCGCAGGCAAAAGTAATGTCTTACCTGATCTTCTTTCACGTTTACAGATCAGAACATTCCATCGACTAGCTCCCCGCATGGACACCCACGCTACGGTCATACCCGAACAAATGCGATGTCTGGACTTAACAAATCAGTGTCCAGAATTCTGCAGACATGCCTAGCACCAGCCACTTGGCTAAGCTACAGAAACGCACTTAAACAGTACCGTCGTTTCCATGCTACATATTACCCAAGCGATAGCCTCCTCCCTATTACCGTGGAGAGGTTGGCTCAGTTTATTGCAGTCTCTCATGATATGGGTCTAAAGCCCTCTACCGTTACCTCGATGACATCAGCTCTTTCTTACATCCATCGCATCAATAAATTCCGTAATCCAACCAAATCCTTCCTTATTAGTAAACTCTTGTACAGTCTAAGACGAACAAAAACGTTTGACAAACGCAAGGGTTTCACCCCTGCATTACTTCAGTCTTTAATTAGGGCCCTGGGTACCCTACACCTGTCTCAATACAAGCAGCTTTTGTTTCAGTCAATGTTCCTTTTAGCCTTTTTTGGTCTCTTACGAGTGGGTGAAATGGCTGTCACCCCAACCGGTTCGGCAAACTTGCTTCATACTGACAATGTCAAATTCCAAAAGCACAACAACAAGGTTACAAAGTTGCACTTAACGATGCAATTTTTCAAACACTCCCGTGGTCAACCAACCACAGTCGTCATTAAACGTTTCAGCCCACGGTCACTCTGTCCAGTTCAGTCTTTACTGAAGTACTGCAAATACCACAATTTTGCGCCTGGACCTTTGTTCCGCTTCCAGCGTGGCGGTCCGGTGTCAGCGGCATATTTCAGGCAAATCCTTAAACGACGTGTCCTTTCATGTAATCTCAACCCGCACACATACACATCCCACTCCTTCCGTATACTGTAAGTGTATTAATATTAGCGGAATACTAATTTTCGCGCTATTAGCGGGATCGGATGTGCGCTAATTCATGTCCAGCGCTAATATTTGACTAAAAAGAAAGGCTTTCCCAATGATAAAATGACATTCATCATAATTACTATTCGACAGAACATAGATAAATACATTTTATTGTGACTGTGACAGTTATTGCATTCATTTACAAATATTTTTCAGAAAGTTATGAATAGAAATATCAAATATGTATCAAACTTTTATGCAAAAGTCAAATGGTTGTGTAAATTAATATGCATTTCTTTATTTTCGCTGTTGTCCGTAAAACATCGTATATAACACCTTCGGAGCAGATCGCCAGTTTGTCTGGTTGCGCTTATTTACAATGTCATCATAACAAAGGCATTTCACTGCTGTCAACGTAAACAATTATCACAATCTGTATTTAGATACTACTGTATATGGAATTATTATAATCAATATTAAACAAATTTAGATTTTATGTCCTATTTTAAACATTGATCAGTTTATTTGCGTGTCTGGTCAATTGCAGAACGCGATAGTAAGCCAGTTTGCATGAATGGCTGAAAACTAGTAACAGCAAAACTTACACGTATTGAAGTGATAACCGATCGAAAATTGAAATACCGTATTCCATCAAACAAATTGTTTGAGGTATATTTTTTAGAAAATAAACTTTGTATTTTGTATTTGTATCGTAACAATTTCGGGTCTTTCCGTATTTCGTCGGAAATTGGTGGCTTGAAATCGCTAATTTCTTATTTTAGCGCTGCCGGTGGTGCGCTTATTCAAGTACGCGCTAATAAGTCGAAACTACTCAATTCATGGCGTTTGCGCTAAAATTTAGCTGGGCTAAAATAACTACACTTACAGTAGGTGGAGCCACCTATGCAGCCCAACAAAGCCTTTCTCCAAGTCGCATTCAACGGTTGGGCCGTTGGCATTCTTGGGCTTACCTCAAATATATTAGGGACTGACAGCACTTATTCTTGACAGTTACCCACATTTACGAGTGTTTGTTCTCAGTATTATCAAGATACCGCCAGTACTCACTTTTGGCTCAGAAATTATTTAAGGAGAGGTTGGACTGTCTGAGGCAGTCATACCCTTTCAAGGGATTTGTATTTACTGGGTGGACTGTCTGAGGCAGCCATTTGGTATGATACCTACAAACAATTACTTTCCTGTCCTAGATAAATATGACACACACTCATACATTGTCAGTATGAAGCAAGTTTGCGAGCCGGATGGTGTGAGGCAGCCATCTTTTTCTGGTTCATATAAAGTATGTGTTTTTAGATGCATGTTCATTTACAGTACACCTTTAGTGGACTGTCTGAGGCAGCCTCTTTTCTCGTTTTTAACATTATTATTCTTATACAGTATTTTAACATGAATGTCCGGTACATTACTGCTCCGATGGCCTATCGGAGGCAGCTAGTTCTGTGTTTTCCAACATATGAAGTATACGGGTTTTACAATGCATGTCATTTACATTACTACTCTAATGGACTGTCTGAGGGCTAATTTTTGTTTTAATCAGACAGTATACTTCATATGTGTTTTTAGAGACATGTCATTTACTTACATTACTACTCTGATAGACTGTATGAGGCAACTTTTATGTGTTTAATCCGACAGTATACTCTATGTGTTTTTAGAGACATGTCATTTACTTATATTACTTCTCTAATGGACTGTCTGAGGCAGCTATTTTTTTGTTTTAATCAGACAGTATACTTCATATGCGTTTTTAGAGACATGTCATTTCCTTACATTACTACTCTGATAGACTGTCTGAGGCAGCTATTATGTGTTTAATCCGACAGTATACTCTATGTGTTTTTAGAGACATGCCATTTACTTATATTACTTCTCTAATAGACTGTCTGCGGCAGCTATTTTTTGTTTTAATCAGACAGTATACCATATATGTGTTTTTAGAGACATGTCATTTACTACATTACTACTCTGATAGACTGTCTGAGGCAGCTATTATGGGTTTAATCCGACAGTATACTCTATGTGTTTTTAGAGACATGCCATTTACTTATATTACTTCTCTAATGATCTGTCTTAGGTAACTAATTTTTGTTTTAATACGAAAATATACCATGTGTGTGTTAGTGACGTGTCATGATTTACATTACTACTCTGTTGGACTGTCTGAGGCAGCCATCCTAAATGGTATATTTTTTGCCATTGTTGTACACCATCTGACAGTCTGACACTGCCTAATCTGGGCGGCGTCAACAGGACTTATTGCCCTGTTTCCCTTCTGGTGGGTTATTTGCGCCCAGATATGCAAAAATAAACATTGCCCATTTTCAACTCTATACATGTTTTAGTTTTCATTTTCCCCATACAGAGTTACGCAGTGTCAGTCTGGAACACAACTACATAAATGAATTTTATTGTAAATAAAATATTTTATGTGTGTGATACATTGTTAGATTTAGTACCATGCTATCCTTTCTGGTTTTGAATTCATAGTTAAATACTTTCCTTTTTTATGTTAAGATTATGACAGATTTAGTGTAAGGAACCTTTTGTAATTCTTACAGGTAAGTGGTTCTTATGAATAATTAATGAGCTAGCCAATCAGAGCGGTTCGAAGCGGGCAATACGTATCAACTAATTCCTTTGTTTTGAAATCCACCACCTTCCTCTCCTCCTCCACTGGTTTAACACATAATACACCTTTCGTTCTTAGAGCTGTTCTACCGGCTTTCCCACTTGCCGCTCCGTTTGGCTACTTCATTCCATGGTTGTTTTTTAAATGGGCGGGTTATTTGCGCCCAGATATGGAAAAAATTTAATCTTTATTTTACCTTTGTTTTAATAGTTTGGCAATGTTTGTAAAATAGTTCGGCAAAAATAAACATTGCCCATTTTCAACTCTATACATGTTACAGAGTTACGCAGTGTCAGTCTGGAACACAACTACATAAAAAGAATTTCTCACCAAAATTCCACAAAATTTTAATAAAATTTCTATTTTTACGAAATCATGATCTACAGCAACATTCATATATTTAAAGACTAATTTTGGCATTCTATCCATTTTAATACAAATGATTCAAATAATTACATTAATGACTGTGCTTTTTCAACAGTAGTAGACCGAACTGGCGGCCATTAGCACCCTGCTGAATGGCTAATCATTTTTGTCTCTCCTGGCTCCTTTGGTTAATTTACTATCCGATTTTTGCTTCAAGCTCCGGTAGTAAACAACCAACTAGTACAAGTCCCTTTATAATTTTCTATTGTACATCATTATAATTAAAGAAGAAAAGTTAACAAGTGGCCTCTGCGGTTGCTGGCTTATTTGGCTTTTAAGGGGTTTTTATATTTTCAAAATTTCATAGTAGTAACATAAGTCAAACTTTCATGCATACTTTTAACTTGTTAAAATAAGTAAAACCATCTTTCGGACAACATTTTATTCTCTCATTCAGGACAATTAAAATTTTTATCATCACAGAAAGCTAAGCAAAATAAAAATAGGACAACACTTTACTAAAGGGGATTTTTACTTCACAAAATAAACACATATAACATCTAGTATCAACATTTTCTAAAAACTGTTAGACTACCACGATCCAGACATACAAACTAGGTCAATCACACTTAGATCTCATTGGTCGCCGTGATTGGCCTACTCTTTGGTAACCAATCAAATTCAACCTTTGGCTATACTAGCTGGAAATTGCAGTCAGGTAAATTTCTCCTATTTCTGGCTTCAAAATTTTGTTTTTAGGCATAACGGGAGACATACCGGGGTCGCATCCAGATATTAAGCTAACATAAGTGCTCTTTTGGACGGACCTTGATAAAATTCTCATCAAATCAAATCAAAACTAGTTACGAAACCACTGACTAAGATCTTCTTAAATATTGGTCTTACAGAAACCATCTGTTTGACATTCTCAAGAAATGTGGTGGTACATTGAAAGAATAGGACTGTATGTATTATAAATTTAACAAAAGACTTCATTGGAATCATCATCCTTTGAACATAAATCTTAAAGCTGCTCGCTCTCAGATTTTTGTAAAAAAATAAAGTTCTTCAAACTGTATGAAAATTACATATTTTAGAACATATAGTCATATAAAAAGGTCCCAGTATCAATTCCTTTTAAGTATATATTTAGCTATGAAACAATGCGCTTCCAGTTAATTAAGCGTTACACATGCTTTTGAAATTCCAATTATAAACATAGTGTATAGTAGCATTTTGCATGCAATTGATGGTCTTTATGTTACTTCTTTTCGATGATAAAAAGGGAATTTTACATAGGTGTGGCGTTGTTTTTGTGTAAACTCTAATGATTATTAGTGATTTAATGTGGCTCAAGATGATTTTCAATGATGAAAGACGGCTTAAAAAAAACAGGAATCTTGCATGTTAACGTGTGAGAAAGGGATATTTAGTCATTTTCGATAGCTTGTCCAGAACGACATCATATTTAAAGCAGGTGGACTGAAATACTTATATAATAAGAAACATGTAACTCGGCATCGCAACATCCGCCCAGTGATGCAGTCATTTCTATACTGTGGTATAATGTTATTACAATATAAAAGATAGTATATTCAACCTGTCTAACAAACTAAAAGTTACATATCAGCAAAAGAGAGAATACTAAAGTGTGATACTACAACTAAAACGCTACTTTAAATAGCTAGAGACAATATTTAACACTTGGTACATTAATATATGCTATTAAATGAGTGATTTGATATTGGCCCTGTTATTTGTCCGAGGGCATTCGTATTAGCCCGAGCCCGTAGGGCGAGGGCCAATATGAGTGCCAGAGGACAAATGATAGGGCCTATATCAAATCACTCATTTAATGACAATTTTATTAAATAACTAATCAAACTATAAATTATTCACTGGCAGTAACTCGTTAGAAACAGACAGTACATGCAGAGCTGTAGAAAGAAATACCTCTAACATATTCATTTTTGAAATAAACATATTGATGTGGGTATTCATTTTCTAAGTTGGAGCATTTTCTATCCTTTTAAATGGGTTTTTACAGACAGAAATTGATTAAAAGTTGATTTTCATTTTTGCCATTCAATCTTCATTGCTGATTTCAACATAATTCAAGATGGCGGCAGTTTCGTTTTCAAGAAACTAAACATCTGAAAGTATCAGCCAATCGGAAGCTCAGATTTCTCAACAACCAATCATTCTTCAGCAATATTTTATTGGACCGGCCCAATAAGTGTTATTGCCCTGGTTTTTTGTTATTGGCCCTGTCTTTCAATTTTATGATACCTCTTCCTATTTTATTACGTTGGGTAGTTAAAGAATATTACAGCCAATAAACAATAGTTATTTAATAAGACCTGTTATAATACCTGTTAATATCAGCATGAACAAAATAATAAAACTTGAAATGCCGCATAAATACCAAGAGACAATGCTTAAAAGATGTGCATTTGCACGGTTACAAGAAGCAACCATTTGCCAGCATTATTGACACGTGGTCGTTTATTTTCTGAAACTTTGGAAGATATGAGACAACCTGGCGGGAAAATGGTGTTTTTATTTCACAAGTAATACATATACGTTTAAGTGTCAGTATTGAAAGTTGATATATGTATCATGACTTCCTTATCCGCTCGTTTTAAGAAGCAAACGATCCAATGACAGATATCAGTTTCAAGTTGTATATTTATTTAAACAAGATATATAGATACATTTATTGTTTCGTTACCATAGCAATAGCAACTCACTGTTGTAAATCATTTTCTTATAACATGTACATTCGAGGTTTAATAGCAAAAGCATACAATGCCTGTTTAGTAGAATACAAAATAAACAATATTGAGAAATATGTTTTTTTTTTCAGCATTCTAGTCAGTTTCAGTGTGAGCGACGTGCTAGTAAACATGTCGCATGTTATAATATTTGCTCTTGTTATATGAAAATAGTGGGTAAATACTTCCGTTACATGAATTTCAAAAATGATCGAGTGGTACAATTCATATGGCAGATAAGTTGTTTTAACGTTTAAACCTGGGTCATTGCCTTGATGTTCTTCCTTAGGAAACCCACTCTTTAAAAGCTCTTTTCCAGCCGCCTAACTCTGAATGAATATCAGTTGGCGAGCTGAATTTATTTTTGTACCGGGTCTATTATGACAGTTATGGCCCTTAAAATAGTCAGAATACATACCTGATGGTATTGTGAGAGGCACGCTAGTCAGTTAACGAATTTTCCAATTACCAAAGTTGAAACTGACGTTATTATAATAAATTATACTGTATATATAGGAACCATTTCTGTACCGGACCAGTTACGACAGGGTTATGACCCTTGAAAAGGCAAGAGAACTGCTAGTACAATTAGGTATGTCAAGGGCTATAACTGAAATGTCGATAACTATAAGCACGACTGGTGCACTACTTTATATACGTTTCCATGCAATCGTAAACATTTGACGCTGCAAAGTCACTCTATAATCCATAAAAACAGATAGAAACAACACTATCACTGAGACTAATTATTCTTTGTGTCAAACAGATATCATAATATTATGATATTGAATATCAAATGTTAATGACCCCTTGTGACTTTGACCTTTGACCGTGTGACCCCTGAAACCATCATGGAACTTTTACTACACACTGAGAACAATCATCTCGTGAAATATGAAATATCAGTGTCAAAAGTTTATCAAGATATTGGGTGTAAAATAATTTGACATTTTTTACCCCCTGTGACATTGACCTTTGATCCAATAACCCAAACATTTACATTTGTCTTCTACTATTAGTACGACTATATGTTCTATCATCCTTTGAAATATGACATACACTATCACACAGAGCAAAACAATATGCCTCCTAGTCTATCTGGGTGGCATAAACTGTTGTTTGGAGTGTGTGGCGTTTTCGTATGAACAATATCTTGACAGATATTTTTCTATGTGTAAGAACAAATTCGTCCGACTCTTTCACACCTTTTGCGAAACCGTATGTGTGAAAATAACGGCTCAACACAGCTGATTAAGTTAACAGCCTGTACACTGTCCTGTAGCCGATACGGTGTAGTCATTCCAAGGTTGCGGACACGCAAACACGTCGCAGGTAGGTGTCCTTACATACTACAACATATTTCTTTTATTTAACAGACTTTCTTAAATTCAAATAAGGTCCACACCGACCCAGAATAGAACAAACCTCTGCACAAATACTTAAATTATGTTTAATACGCATTCACAACGCCAGTATTTGCACCAAAAAAGTACACATACAATGTAAAGTCCGTTAGAAACTCGAACCGAGGAGATGACCATAAATTATCTTTTTGAGACTGATCAGTGCAACATTTGGCCATAAAATTAAAATGATAGTTAACAATGTACATATATACTCTTTAACTTTATTGTTTTCGAGAAAAATCGGATTATTTAAAACGTGATATGTACGGTGTAGTTCCGATTAACTGTGGACACATTCGTGTACGGTGTAGTACAAAAATAAATTAAAAAGTTTTTTATTCTGAATGAAACAACATTTTGATATTGTTTTCTTTATATTTTTTGTAGATGTCAACAGGGTTTTTTCCATAAATAAAATACTATTCCATTTTAAGTTACAAGGCAATGAAGAAATAAACATTTGATTTTCAAGCTTGCACAATTCTGTGCTGTACAAAGAAAGTTAAAAGGTTTATAATTTAACATACCTATAGGCAAAGTGCGTTGTTTTCATCAGAAAGAAAGGATTTTTTTCCGAATAAAATACTGCTGCTGCTGCTGCTGATGATGATGATGATGATGCTTCAAGCCTTATATCTTATCATTATCCCCAATATAACTAATATAACTACTGTTGTTGTTGCTACTACTGTTACTGCAGCTGCTGGTGCAACTACTACTAAAATTTCTATCCATCAGCATCATCATTATCATCATCACTGCTGCTGCTGCTGCTGTTACTGCTACTAATAATACTTGAATTGTCGGTACAAATATAAAATAAATCAAAGGCGGAAATAGTTTCTATTGTTGTTATTCAACTTTTTTGCTCAACATACATGTAGTTAATTTCATTCTTTATGCGTTAGTAATGCAAATTAATCGGCAGTGACATTCTGTTGTTGTGTATAACCCGGACAGCTTCCGCAGTAGTCATGATGTACAACAATAGCACAATTTACTTAGTAGCAACCACAGATAACCAGCAAATTTCATTACTGGTACCCATTACAATGGATGGACTGGGGCAAGTCAGCATCAGGAGGATCACACCTTAGGGTCATAAAATACATGCTGTAACCATAGCAACACTGCTTCTCATAGTGTTAGCCAACAAGCACAACCAACTCGGACAAAGAAGACGCACAGCAAATACATATAGAGATGGCACACAAATCACAGCAATATGAAACAAGAGGGCCAAGATGGCCCTATATCGCTTACACGAGAACACCTTAAACACAGAGTGGACCTTCTTGAATAACAAATGGTTCCCAAGATATTAATCCCTCAGCACAGAGTTCATCATAAGAAACAGTCCAATCAAGTTTCATGTCGATTTGGAGCACAAATGTGATGAAACCAAGTTTCTGAGTTGACCGTAATTTTTTCAACACAAACATGTAGACCATTTTTGATGATAATTAGGTACAAAATATGGCCTCTAGAGTGTTCATGATGTTTTCCAGTGGTCTAGAATTAAACCCCATAATAACCTAATTTTGATCCAGGCTTAGAGCTTGCTAAGACAAACATTCATTACGCGTGCCAACAAAATGTGGCCTCTACGAGCTTCGTAATGTAATAGTGGACAAACCAGCGATCACAATAGCTCACTTTGCTAAATTGTGGTAACATAAAAGGTCGACGTAATGCAAGGAACCGACAAATTTAAGGCGAAATGACGAAAGTGATCACATGAATATTCTGCTGACACATTTTCGTGTCGGAGATGATTTATATTTTAGTCGGCACTTTTAACATGACAGGAAATAGATGTCTTTCTGAAAGATATTCTTGAAACAAACAACCAGTTGATGCTTTCCTCAAACCGATCCTTTGATTTGTCGACAATTTTACAAAGAATTTGTTTTTATTCTAATATGACCACATTATGCACATGTTGAAAAGATTTTATGTAGGTCATGCGGCACAATTATGACGTCAGTTTTGACGTCATAACGGTCTCGTACCTGTCTGTGTATCAGATCGTATTCTATTGTAGATTTGGAAATTTACATCACTTTATTTCCTTCCTTATTTAAATGACTAACGAGTCAAGCTATGCTAGAATATTAGATATAACAAAAAAAGCCTTTCAGACTCTCAATTATTTTTAAAAGTTAAGTTTTGTTAAAACAGTTTTTTGAAAAATCTTTAAAAAATCCCATCTGGTAAATATCAACCTTTTTGTTAGGTCTTAACTGAAAAATGATTGCAATGTCTCACCTTGTGTAGTTGGGTTCCGTCTTCAACGTACAAAATTTCACATCATCTGTTTAAATTGTAGTCATTTAATTTATTGTATTAAAATAACAGTTAATAGAAACTCTGAATTTTACTGAAACCGATTTAGATAACTTCCTTTTACACTATCAGCTTTCATAGTCATTATCGTACCAGATGTATTATTCAAAATGTCACAAACAAGTAAACACTTATCGGAAAACAGTTCATCATTGAAACTAGCAGCGGCACGTAACCTTTCTTCAATAAAAAGGCTAGCTCTTGATGCTGTCCTTCATGTAACGTAAGCTTTCTTCCATAAAGTCATTATTAGTCTAGGCTATATTGGTAATACTAGCTTTTGAAACTGTTGTAGCATCTGTTTGCGAATTGTGGTATTGTAATACTAGACTCTCGTGAATCTCCATTAGCTGGTGTTTAACGTTTCCATAAAATCAGAAAGTTAATGAAATTGCTGAATGGATTGATTCATAAATATTATGGCGATTATAATGCATAGTATTAAAGGCTACCTGAAATCATCCATGTACATGGTCCGTGTAGAGGTCCATACTATGCGCAAGTGGTTTTATTAATTTCATCAAATTGTGTACACTGGGTGCAATTATGATTGAACATGAAGCTGTTAGTTAATACAAAAAGTTTTTTATATGAAGAATTTACAACCAGTAGGACAAAAGGACGACTTAATTATTTGAGTAATCTGGCTTTAACATCAATAAATACTTCTTTACAAATCCGCGACTATTCCTAGCATAATAAATGTCGAATTACTAGCCTTCTGTATAGTAATTCACCTTGAAATGCTTAGAAATAGACTATTTAACATCAGTTTTCAATTTTAGTCTTGTAGGCTATGTTTTATATCATTCTTAGAAAAATCATGAGTGTCACTTGGATGTGAGCTGACTATAGGAATGTGCCATAAGCGGGATGGTTATAATTTAGGGAGAATATACGTATATGGGTAAGATCGAGTTCAGCAGTACATGTAAGGGTCAAAGCCATGATTCTTATAGTTGAAGGATTCAGTCTTCTAGCTGGTGTTGAGTGATGTGTGTGGTGGTGTGTATAGATAACTGTATCAATTATGTTTTATCTTCCTCAGATAAATCCATGTGTCAATTGATCCAATGTTAACAGAGTATAACGAACGGTCAACGCAAAACTAGTCTAAGTGTATATGAAAATAGAAGCAGATAGGATAGTCCTACGGCCGAACGCTTTACATACAAATAAGTAGTTCCATATATTCAGTTATTTCGGTTATTTCAGTTATTTCGAATTAAACTGTCTTCTGTTTTAAAAATTATATAGTAACATATGTAAATGATATGTAAATGATATCAAAACATTTCAGAATAGCATAAAATTATATTGTTGTTTTTCAACGAGGTATAATTGTTCTGTATAGAAATATTTTCCTACGCGGTTTTGATAGACCGGAGACACTAGAAGACAACTAATCATGCCGAATTATGTTATGTCTTTTATCCGATATTGTGTTCGTGAACATAAACCATTGGAACATCGTAATACGTTATCGAACCACTAGGTACTCTTGAATTTTAAATTACAAAACTCGGAATTCAACATAAAAACAAAGATTTTTTGTAACTTGCCAACGCCTCTATCATCAAAAGTGCTCGGCCTGACTAGTTGTCATTTAGTGTCTTTAAAGATATGCCGAAAATCTAGTCTAAAATACGCCTTTATACGTTTAGGTATAAAACTGAAACTTATCAGCAAAATACCTCTACAGAGGTACTTGTAGATTTTTTTTTAAATATGATAACAATATGATAATAATTGTTATATTTTATGTAAATGCGTGGTTCGAAAATGGTACGAAAATATCCACATTTTGCCGAAGTCAGTTCGTACCTGGGTACGTATAACTGTAAGAAATCACATAGATCTATACATATGTCTTAACAATGATTTTTGAATGTAGACAGAAATGCAATAATCTAAAGGGAAAATCAAATTCATTTCTCTGGATCATGCTGTCATTTACAAAGAACAGATATTAACTCAATATAAATACAATTAGAATTTGTTGTATTGTTACTAAAACTTTCAAACTTCACCATGCTTCTTTCGCTACATTAAATTTTGAGAGGGTACATTCATACATACATTAATGATATAGGATCATAATTATCATCATCATCATAATCATCATCATTGTTACTTGTTACGAAATACTACTAGAGTCGAGTATATGCTAAATATGAAAGATAATAGCCTGCTATTAAAGCGTTCAGTTGTTGTTTTAGACAAGTTATGAAAATTTAAAACAGTATGGTAGAAAGGCTGGTAATGACTAGAGGTGCGCAATAGACCCGGTATATTGCAAGTCATGGTATTTTGGAAGCACTCACGGGGATAGTTAATGTAAGCTGCAAGTACTTGTTCTACAATAGGTATATACTGAATCAATTTATAACAAAAGATTGATTGATCAATTTTTTAGCTTTTCTTTGAAAAACAGAAGAGCCATTGTCATAACCTTCTTGACGTCAGTCAGCACTGTCGTCTTGAATCTGGTTAAGCTTTCTTAAAATTCACTTTTTCGATAACCGTTAAAGCCTTGAAACTTCAGACAATTGCTTGGCATCATACAATGGCATCTGTGGCCGTATATATAATCACTGACTGATATTTACTTGTCCCTTACCGCTGTAGATTCGTGCCCTACTTGGGTCGAATTCTTTTATGTCTCGGAGCTATCTAGGTTCTACCCAGGAACCCGCTCGTGACTGAAATAATGCCAGAATTGGCACCCAGGGTCTTCCTCCTCCATGAAAGCTGGACGTTGCAATATGACCTTAGCTGTTGAGTGCGACGTTAAATCCGAATCAATCAATTGGCACAATACAATCAACCCTATGGACATATCCCATAACTTTTGAATGACATTAAAAGTTGTTCAAACTATGAATTTTCAGTTCAGATTTGTCAAAATCCATTTATTTCTCAGTTACCATTCACAGTTTAATACATCATAGGGTAGTTGAACATGGTCACTGAATGCAAAATGTAAGCACATGGGTTCCTATCTCAAAAGTAAAGTTTACACAAATTGTTAAAGGTCAAAATTTGTGGACAGTTGTGTCTCCAGTTTATAACTTTACTCGTGCAAGGGTTGTCCTGATATTTACACATGTGATGTATACAATCTGTGTTGTCCTGATATTTACACATGTATGTGTGCACACTGTGTTGTTCAGAGACAATCGATCCTCCAGCACTTTCAGTCCTTTGATTATGTCAGTAATGAGTGAGACGATAAGCTTCGTTTGAATTTCGGAATGTCAGTTATACTTTTTCCAATTCAAAATTATGTTTAGATTCAATATTAACGCGGCAATTAACTATTAGATTTACTTTCACTTTGCATATATTGATCTCAGGGTCTACAGCAATATTAATTATATCAAAACGTGTTAGAATTGTTAACTTGCTATTGTCCCCATAGGTATCTATGGAAAATATTATGTAAATGTTTCCTTACTTTCGTTACTCGTTTATTACATAATTTGTTATAAAAATTGGTTAACATCACATAACATTATTTAGCATATCTTTTTTTCTGGCATAATATAATCTTCTTATCAAAGACCATGTACCCCACTTAGCAGCAGCGCTATGACTACACATACATTGAATATCTATTACAGTCAAGTAATAGTACCGCATTAAAATGCACAGTTGGGGAATGAATAAAATAACAACTAAGAATTTATTCAGCCAGAATGTCGAAATCGAACTGACAAAGAATTACCACAGACCTTTAACAATCACATCGTTGGTGTATTTACAATAGAGTTCAAGCTTTAGCTTAAGTCATTATATTTGTAAACAAAACATTGCTTAAACAATAAGTGAATAAGGAAATGTGAATGACAACACTCACTTTTATCCCAAGGATCTCCTAGCATTCATCTTATAGTAATTCAGGAATGTCAAACAGAACGAAATGACTTAACTACAGAGCATAATGACAAATGCACAGAACGAAATGATTTTACTACATAGCATAATGACATATGTACAGAACGAAATGTTATAACTACAGAGCATAATGACATATGTACAGAACGAAATGACTTAACTACAGAACATAATGACAAATGCACAGAACGAAATGTTATAACTACATAGCATAATGACAAATGCACAGAACGAAATGGTTTTACTACAGAGCATAATGACATATGTAAAGAACGAAATGTTATAACTACAGAGCATAATGACAAATGCACAGAACGAAATGATTTTACTACATAGCATAATGACATATGTACAGAACGAAATGTTATAACTACAGAGCATAATGACATATGTACAGAACGAAATGACTTAACTACAGAACATTATGACATATGTACAGAACGAAATGTTATAATTACAGAGCATAATGACAAATGCACAGAACGAAATGATTTTACTACAGAGCATAATGACATATGTACAGAACGAAATGTTATTACTACAGAGCATTATGACATATGTACAGAACGAAATGTTATAACTACAGAGCATAATGACAAATGCACAGAACGAAATGATTTTACTACATAGCATAATGCCATATGTACAGAACGAAATGTTATAACTACAGAGCATAATGGCATATGTACAGAACGAAATGTTTTAACTACAGAACATAATGACAAATGTTCAGAACGAAATGTTATAACTACAGAGCATAATGACATGAAATGACTTAACTACAGAATATAATGACATATGTACATAACGAAATGTTATAACTACAGAGCATAATGACAAATGCACAGAACGAAATGAACGAAATGTTATAATTACAGAGCATAATGACAAATGCACAGAACGAAATGATTTTACTACAGAGCATAATGACATATGTACAGAACGAAATGTTATAACTACAGAGCATAATGGCATATGTACAGAACGAAATGTTTTAACTACAGAACATAATGACAAATGTTCAGAACGAAATGTTATAACTACAGAGCATAATGACAAATGCACAGAACGAAATGATTTTACTACATAGCATAATGCCATATGTACAGAACGAAATGTTATAACTACAGAGCATAATGGCATATGTACAGAACGAAATGTTTTAACTACAGAACATAATGACAAATGTTCAGAACGAAATGTTATAACTACAGAGCATAATGACATGAAATGACTTAACTACAGAATATAATGACATATGTACATAACGAAATGTTATAACTACAGAGCATAATGACAAATGCACAGAACGAAATGAACGAAATGTTATAATTACAGAGCATAATGAAAAATGCACAGAACGAAATGATTTTACTACATAGCGTAATGACATATGTACAGAACGAAATGTTATAACTACAGAGCATAATGGCATATGTACAGAACGAAATGTTTTAACTACAGAACATAATGACAAATGTTCAGAACGAAATGTTATAACTACAGAGCATAATGACATGAAATGACTTAACTACAGAATATAATGACATATGTACATAACGAAATGTTATAACTACAGAGCATAATGACAAATGCACAGAACGAAATGAACGAAATGTTATTACTACAGTGCATAATGACATATGTACAGAACGAAATGACTTAACTACAGAGCATAATGCCATATGTACAGAACGAAATGACTTAACTACAGAGCATAATGCCATACGTACAGAACGAAATGTTATAACTACAGAGCATAATGACATATGTACAGAACGAAATGTTGTTACTACAGAACAT
This sequence comes from Saxidomus purpurata, assembly GCA_022818135.1. NCBI lineage: Eukaryota > Metazoa > Mollusca > Bivalvia > Venerida > Veneridae > Saxidomus > Saxidomus purpurata. The sequence continues at coordinate 10,342,036 of JAFMSR010000010.1, forward strand.
AATGACAAATGCACAGAACGAAAAGATTTTACTACAGAGCATTATGACATATGCACAGAACGGAATGTTATAACTACAGAGCATAATGACAAATGCACAGAACGAAATGTTATAACTACAGAGCATAATGACAAATGTACAGAACGAATTGTTGTTACTACAGAGCACAAGGACAAATGCACAGAACGAAATGACGTAACTACAGAGCATAATGGCTAATCTACAGAACGAAATGATAAATGTCATCAAAAGGCAGATATGGCGTTCCATACTCATGTATTCTTAATTTATGTTATTTACATACACGAAGCAATCTTTCGTGTTGTTTACAAATTGCAGTAGATACACAGTTGTAAAAGATGTTTCAGTAACCAATTTTAACAAAAGGGACGTGGTGAGTCTATATCACTCACCTGAGTACCATTGCTCCAAAACGCAAGAGAAAAGTCAAAAGGTCATTGTCATATTTTGTTATTTGTTGGCAAAACTGTTAACACAGTTCAAATATTTCATTAATGTAGCTTCAAAAACAAAGAGGTTTGGCAAAAGATCAAGATTTGTTCGTAAACTGTGACACAGTTTCGAATTTGACCTAGACTAACGGTTCATCAAGACAAACCATCTGACTAATTTTCATGATGATTGGGGTAAAGTGTACCCCCTAAGGTGTTCACATTCTTACTAGTTATCAGGCTAATTGGGTATGAAATGTAGATTCGAGAGTGTTCTGGGTCACCTAAATTTTAGCCCCTATTTATATAAATCATTTTCTTATTCAGGCATCTTTATCAAATATAAAAAAATCACATGTCAATATTTTGGCATGTTAAAATAATAGATACTAGTACTGGTTTAAGATAATGAAAAACACTGATTCACCGATTCAAAGAGCTTTTATTGATCAGTATATCAGTAATAATAACAAGTCTTTATTAGTCTTTAGTCATAATTATAAAAAATCGTTATAGCCTTTTTTATTTTTTGAAAAACTTCCTCAAGCTCCTCTCATTGAGATACCATACTTCTACACTATAACCAATTGTTTGTGGCAAATTTAAATTATCTACCGTTAATTAAAACAACATTTACTAGACCAGTTGCTCAAATCATGACGTCACCAAAACTTGAATATTATAGAAAATTCAAATCGGAATTTTGTCATAAGAAATATCTTGATGTTATTACAAAAAATGTATTTAGAAAACAATTATATTTCATTTTCCTTAGTTTTGTGATATCATATACTAGTAACGATTATTTCCAAAATGCATTGTTAAGGAAGACTACCAATTATGCTTGTAAATAAACTACATTAATGTAGCCGTTTTCTACGGTGGCACAGAGGTGACATGTGTATGTTTTTATTTATCTCGTACGCACGACATACTGCGCACGACATACTATGTCGTGCGCACGAGAGACTATGTCGTGCGCACGAGTTACTAAGTCGTGCACACGAGTTACTAAGCCGTGCGCACGAGATACTATGTCGTGCGCACGAGATAATTAAGTCAATGTAGGGAACTGATTTGACTGACTTAGTAACTCATGCGCACGACAAAGTAACTCATGAGCACGACTTAATTATCTCGTGCGCACGACATAGTATCTCGTGCGCACATCATAGTATCTCGTGCGCACGACTTAGTAACTCGTACGTACGACTTAGTAACTCGTGCGCACGGCTTAATTATCTCGTGCGCACGACTTAGTATGTCGTGCGCACGACTTAGTATGTCCTGCGTACGAGATAAATAAAAACATACACATGTCACCTCTGTGCCACCATAGTTTTCTATTATTACACGTGGTATTTATTTATCATGATGTCATATTGTTTGTAATGTTAATGTTCCCACTTCCGTGGGACTTATGCACTGTGTCAATAAAATCTTGAAAAATCTATTCTCTTTCTGGTAAGTCAAGATACATGCCTGTGGCCCTATCAATGTTGGTGTATCATTGGCGCCGCCGATGACGGCGGCGGCCTATTATGGAATAGTTTTTCCGGAAGTACATGCTAGGAGCGGTTATTAAAATGCGAAGAAAAATGGTTTTAACTGAATGCTAAAATAATACGAAATAGACATTAAAATATTGATTATACACATTTCCTTCATTAAAACGTAATTGTTTAATTGTAATGTTCCTTTTCATATCTTTTAGAAAAAATACGAAAACGTAAAACAACTTCTCCCTTATCGGTTTTGCAAAATTATAATATCAGCTTATTTTTTACCACGTGCTTTAAAGTCAGTCTCCGTGGTGTAGTGGGTAAGCTGATGACCGCCTAATTTTACGAGTGGAGTTCAAATCCCGGTCAAACCCAATTTTTTAAAATAATTTTTCTTCCGTTTTTTTTTTCAGCTTTAAAACCACCATGATTTTAAATGTTTTCTGCAAATATTTATAAAATTTTTCATTCAAATCAAACTAATAATGATTGTTTATCAAAAAGCTAATTTTAGCTCATGTACAAAACTATTTTCGGCGCCCTTTGATGCTTTGTATCAATGGTATTCTTGTTACGCTATTTAATTAATAACAAGTTTGCTAGAGAATGCTATAACTGGCTTTTGTGCGTGCAATTAAGTGCTTCAAGAGATTTCAGAGTATCACAATTACTTAACAGTTTTCAGTTTATATTCAGCAAATCAGCAAGTACTTGCATTTCGCCACTTAACATATGAATAAGATGGATACGGCCAAACACCAAATAGTACAATTTCAAATTTGCATATATAAACATGATCAAAATGAATTTGTTCTAAGAAGCAGTAAATTTACAAGAGTTTCCGTCCTTATTTTTTTAATAGATACATTCATATTATTTTACTACATTTAGAATTGTTTTTTTTTTCTTTCTTGATTTCAACAATGATAAAAAGATGTGCATATAGGCCATGATGTATTTCCTAAAATTGGTTTCTTATATTATCTAGAGTAGAATGGACAGCACAATAAAAAGTGATATTCTGATTCTATCCTATTACATGTACAATCAAAGCGCTGTGAGCGCTGAAGGGCTGGGGGCTATAGGTAAACTCCCCGAAAAACAACTTTTGACCTACGTGTTTCGCGCTGAACCTTACCTAAAGCGCGGGTCGAAATGTACAGAGGACGAAATTCAATATATGACATAGAATGAATGATTCACAAATATATGGGTGGCAGGGAAGTTTGTTTTATTATAAAACGTACTTTAAATGAAAAATAATCACATAGTCAACATTATAAATTGTTTAGCCAATAAAAACAAAAATAATATCAAACAGGGAATGCCACATACCAAAAACGCAGCCTCCCCAAAACGAGCCCCATAGCACCCAGAAGTGCACACACACAAAAATAATTCGATCTGCGCTTTGTACAACTTCAAGCGATATGATCTGATGATGTGGATCGAAAATTATTGTGTACCAAGGACAAGACCTTGAAACAGAAATAAACAAAGCAATACCAGCAATGAAATATAAATACAGTACTGTACAATGTGTATAACAGAGAAAACCAAAAATGATTCTGGGTTACCTTGTAGTTGTAATCGGTGAAACCGTTCACTGGGCCTTGACATGCAGCGTCCTCGATAAATGGCGGGTGATTTTGATCACGTGAGTTCCTTCTCGTGAGTGTACGTAAATTATATCTTTTTTTAGAGAAATTTATTTTTAGATAAATATATATGTAATCGTTTGTAAATAACAAAGTTGTCAATGAAATAACATCGGAAATTTGAAAATCAAACTACAAACTCTTATATCGAGCTCCGTACATTTCCGTAAATATCCGTACATTTCCGTGATATGCATATGATTATCTTCCGTAATTAGCTAACAGCGCATTAATTTCTAAAACAGAAAAAATGTGTAATGCAGCCCGTAAGCTATATACCTTCCTGCAATCGTTTGAAGTTGTATGTACTCTTTTTATTTGTAATATGTTCTTATCATATGCGACATTCAAACAGAAGATTGATCTGGTCTGTCTTGCACTACTTTCGCATAGCGCATGTTTACAGTTCTTATTCGCACATAGCACAGCCAAATTTCTTGCAGTGTTTGAAATGTGGTATACTAACTTAGGCCTAGGGGACTTTCAGTCCCCAGGCCAAAAATTACAAATCCGTTCTTCTCTAGCAGTACCAGAAAATCGACCAGTTTCAATTTCTAAATAATGTGTAAATATATATCAGTCAAATTAAAGCGATCACAATGGTTGATGGGTGGGTGTTCAGTAGAACGATTGTGTCGCCCTCGTACACTTTGTCAGAATAACCAATAATTTGTTATTCTTTAGTGATTTAACAGCTTCTAAGATTTCCTTTTCAGGACTGGTCAAAAAGTTGTACACATCTTGATGTTGGTATATCTTGACCAGATCTAATGAAATGCGTAGCCAAAACAGCTTCTGATGATACTTTTAGAATACAGTACACAAAATAATATCCAGGTGCCGGGCCCTATGCCTAAAACACTGTTATCCCAAGTACTTACAGTAATAACTGACAGAAAGGTTTGCTTTAAGGATCTAGTGAGCTATCGCAAAACTCTTGAAACGTTCCATCTTGAAGTTATGTTTAGAAGAATGTATACTTAGTATCTTAAATCTCCAAACGAACGATCCAAGCAAATATGGTGGTACAAGAATATGTCATTGATATGCCTATACATGTACAATAATAATGATAATACAATAAATTTTATTTTGAGTTGGCAAGAGATACAAAAAAATCAACATAAGCTCCCCAGGAGCTTTTACAACCAACTATCAACAAATGTAAACCGGTAAAACAGTACGTACTGTAGCTGCAAAGTAAATAAGATATGGATAAATAAAAATTGAATTATTTACTTAACCTGCAAGCAAAATTTAATTTCAGATAATAAATACTATGTGATGTCTGCTGATCTTGACTAGAAACCTAAAAACTGCCATAAGATAAACAAAGTAATATACTGAAAGTACAAAATAACACAAACTGTGCAACTTGTGATTTGAAATTAACTGAGCAGCAGCTATCACATATGATGAGGTAAAACATAGAATAGCACATAAAACAAAATAATTTGACAGGCAAAAATAAAAAAAAAATAAAAATAAAAAAGCAAACTAGATCAGACTGTCTGCGTGCAAACTGAAGATATAGAAAGCAAAATAGCACAGGCAGAAAAAAACTGAAAGACACAAAGGCAATAAATAATTTGTATATATTTACTACCATCAATTATTGAACAAAGCCAAGGCTAACACAAATGGCATATTGAATTTACGTCGCTTTGATTAATTTTGCTATAGTGGACTGCAAATAGAATCAATGTTCCAGTGAGATATTTCATTCTCGCAGGTAAGCGAGGAGCTACTTTGAGTAGGATGGACTTTTCCATGTTTATTTTTTTTTTCTTATTTCATGATTTTAAGGATGAGAAAATAGATACAATTGATTCAATTATTTCCCTCCAGTAGCCGATATCCTTGCTTCTGGCTTCCGTTTTACAATCTGTGGTACACAGTTTATTTCGTATATAGAATTCAGTATATTCCAGGTTGTACCAAGCTTTGTAAAAGCTTCTTCACGTAAGTTGACCAACAACATGATTTCACTGAATTGACCGAAGCTTGACGGGTGAAAATATGTTTAGTTTAAACATATTTATTCAGTATACATGTACATTGTATGTGTACTACAAACATAAATACAGGTGTAACAATATGAACACTGAAAGAGATTGAAACGAAAGACTATGTCTTATGGAGTTCCTCTTTCTAAGGAAAAAATGGCAGAATAAAATGTAACCATGACGGGACACATTTAAGTTGATATTTACTGAAATCAAAATGAATTATCACTAAAATAATTTTAGCAAGAAATCGATCAAATAATGTAGAGAATAGAGCATTTTAAGTAAGAATAACAAAAACAAACAAAAGGTCTGTATTTGTTAGAGTCATGTTCTTAGAAGAAAGAAGAAAGGTCCAGAATTAATTTCATACTTGTGTTTCATGTGTCTGTATTAAAATCTACTACTGGCTAGAATATAATCATGGACAGCATGAAACTGCTTGATATTGGTATTACAATGTATAATATTTTGTTTCATCACCATTAAGAAGAGTTTTAAGTGTAATTTAACAAAGTGCTGATGCTTGAATGATAAGAATTCACATTCGAGAAAGTAATGTTTGTTGTCCTCTAACTGACCACAACGACAGACAGGTGACTCAACAATGTCATTTAAAAAAAAAAGGTGATTCAAGGAATAACATAGTGTGTAAGATTTATGGCCGTCGACGCCCATAATAGAACCATACAGGTACCTCAGGTCTGTTGGTGTCAAGGGAAGTTTAAAAGTGGCAAGTGTTGGTTATGATTTTATCTCCTGTGAAAGGTCGTTCCATTCACGAAAGACTAACGGAAGGAATAAAGGAGTTGTAGTACAAAGAAGTTCTTGTTTGGGTGGTCAATAAATTACCAGAGTTACGTAAATTGTATATTGTGGGCTGTCCGACGTTTTGCGGCACATTTGAAGAGAGGAATGATGGGACAATATAATTGATCAAGCATGATCAATGGCTTCTGTTCTGGCCTATTTCGTTTTCTCGTTAAGACAATTGATTCAGACTTTGCAGGATTAAAAGATACTAACCAACTAACGGCTCATTCAGAAATCTTAACAATATCAGATTGAAGTGTGCGATGAGCAGAGTCAGGAGTGTTTACTATCATGTAGAGACTTGTGTCTACAAACAGGCTTCCTCAAACATAACAAAACAAAACATGAAAATATCAAATCACTCTCTTACAAAACATTGGTTAGACCACAATTGGAGTATGCATCATCTGTATGGTCGACACACACCCAGGTTAATATTCACAAGCTGCAGATGGTCCAGCGACGCACAATCAGATAGGTAAGAAATGATTATTCCAGATATACCAGTGTGACAGACCCTCGGCTGGAGCACCCTTGAGAACAGAAGTCAAGCCTCCGAATGGGTTATGTTTTACGAAATATACCACAATCTTGTGGCAATCTCCCTGTCCAGTTACCTAGCTAGAAGTCCCAAACAGGTTAACAAGACATATGTATCCTCTTAGTCTCCGCCAAATCCATCATGCGGCAAACATGGACTTCTTTAAGGACTCTTGTTTTCCTATCACAGTCCTGTGGAATAGATTACCCACGCATATTGCGATCCTGCCTGATCTTGAATTATTCGAGCAGGTAGTGACCCAAGTCAATTTTTTATCGTACAATAGTTGTTTTTAAACATTTTATTCTTTTACTATTTCAACAGGTTTAACAATCTTGATTCTCTCAACTGTAAGAACTATTTTGCAGTTGTTTTTTTTTTTCTTTTATTAACACCCGGCGTGCACCCTGCCAATACTACTCGTGAGAGGTGTGAGGCAGTATGCGAGATAGAGAGTGTCATCGGCAAACAGATTAATATTAGAGTCAATGTTTTGAACGATGTCATTTATGTAGACAAGAAACAGAAGAGGACCCAGGACCCAGTATAGATCCCTGTGGAACACCTGCCGAAACCAAGGTCCAATCAGAAGTCGCGTGTGGGAGTGTGTTTCCACAAACTGTTGTCAGATCCACTACTGGCATATATATGTTAAATAATTTCAACGCATTTGCGGTTCCAATAAGTTCTGTTAAAATATATATTGCTAGATCTTCAATTTTCACTGGCACAGATACTGTTCCAGTTCCTACAGTTATAATTTCAATTCCACAAGTTTAGACTCAATAACGAAAACCGTGTGTATTGCCATTTCTTTCTGTTAAATAATATGCCTGTGGATCTTTTGTGACAAACTCCTGACAGCTCAGCTCTCAAATCACTGCACTTATAAAATAGGTGGACTAGTACCATGTGATGATGGAAAATGTCACATGACGCAGGAATACTCTGCTGGCTAGAGTCCTACAAATGTACACTTTTCAAACACATTTTGTGATAACTCTGACAATTTTTGTACCAAGCAATCAAAGTTTTACCAGTAGAAAGTTAGGTTCTTCTCCGAAACGAAAAGCTAACTTGTTAACTCATAAGACTAAATCAATCACATTTTTGAGGCCCAGCTGTGGGGTTACCAAATTGCTATATTTCATTGACCAACTGTACCATGTGTCCGGATAGGTAGTTTAAATGGCTTTGTTTAATTGTGACGTTAGCTTTGAATCTATGTTAACTGTATCAATCGTTCGACACATTAATGAAATATCATGATAAAGGTTTAACTTGCGAAATTTTTTTGCTGGGCCTCACAGAAATATTGCGTATGTTCAGTCTGTCACTTTCCACTTTTCCCCTGACCATGTAAGCATGCTTTCAGTGACTGACAAGAGAAATGGTGAGATTTCTGGTTAAATAGTAACATTAAAATGTTGGTGTTGCACTTTGTTGGTTGTAATCAAGTTTCTGTTTGATCAACACTATATGATTGTAAATATTAACAATATATTAACGCGTTTTAACAAGTGTCCGGTTTAATGGGCGTCCGGGTTTGGTGGTCTCCAACCAGTATAACCGTTTTAAAGACGACGGCATGTAAACAATTATTTCAAAATCACTATTTTGAATTAACTTTTTGTATTTGACCTTTTGACAGACTACTGTAAGGGGAAGTAACCGCTGCGGGGAGTGCTTTTGTAAGCCTAATTGTTGATTCTCTGCATGACTCCGCGAAAGAAAAATAGTTCTTCTTCCCTGTTCTGTGTCAAAACAGTTCTGCATTAAGAGCAAATAATTTGATTATATATGCGTTTCAGATTGCTTTTTATTGATTCAGTGATTTTTTTACGAAGTTGTTTTTAAAAAAGACATAAATTAATATGCCTTTAATTTCTTGTGTTAAAAAGTATATCTACGCGGTCTTTTCCGGTGTGCTCGGCTCACGAGAATGGTGTGTTTAACAAATTGATATTTGTTTTTCTCATATATTGATCATTTACTGAATAAAGTACTTAATATTTATGCAGTTTAGTTGACAAGACCTAAGGTTGTTTTAAATCAGTAACAGTGGTCGCCGTTCGTTTATGATATGAAGTAAATGAACACGATTTTTAGGAACCACGTGTCTGTACAAAATATTTTTTAGACGAAACGCTTGTATACATGTTTCAAAATATCGTATGACTTTATTTTAGGCTGCTGCAAACACAGCATTTGTTGCTTTGTTTGCTACATTGTTCTTTCTAGATTAACGATGAATTAGCAGTAGAATTTTGTTGTTGATTTTGCTGAAGTAACCTTGTTTCCGGACGAACATCATACGGACAAAAACATTAATTTTTATTCTTTAAGAAAGGCAAGTTTAATCGACAATTACGCCCTTCAAACAAAGTTCATTTGTTTAATTACATTTATTGCAATTTCATGTATGTAGTTTTCATATCCAGGCAGGGCCTTGTCAGTTGGATTCTGGTTTGTTTGAAGGATATAAAATATTTAATAAATGACCTGCACTTTTGGAAGCTTCCAGGTCAACTCGTACATTAGTAACCTCGTACCTGAATTGGTCAACTTGTACGGTTAAAAAAGTCAACTCGTACCTTTTGTTTCGAAACTGATATTTCAGGTGAAAGTCGGTTATTGTCAATTGTCAGTAAGCTGCTTTTAGCATAAAACATGCATATGTTAAGTTGAAAAAATAAAATTTATGATTGAAATGTTACAAAAGTTATGTTTTTTTAACTTTCTCTGTTGCGTGCAAGAAAATAAATATCTTGGCTAGGGTATTTTCATTCGAAAAATGTAACTAGTCTTCTCAAATTCAGTTAACTGTTACTGTCGCTTGATCTGAAATTCCATTGCTTTGATAAATAAATTCACACAGAAAATTAAAGTTTGTACATAAATCGATACAAAAATAAAACAGGAAGCAAATTAACTTATTTTATGAGCGTGTCTACAAACCTAATTTTGATGTTCGAGGGCCTATTGTATTTTAAAAAACCTAAGTTGAACTTTGAAAATAATACAATTTTCGAAAGTCCCGTTATTAATTATTGTAGAAATCCTAGAAACGAATGATTATGTAGGGTACAAGTTGATTTTTTTTCAAAATGTTCTCTTCATTTCTTCCATTTTCTGATACAATTTTGCAAAATAAGAGCAAAATAAAGTTTTTCAATGCAACTATTTGATGATGATTGATAAAAAAAATACTAATTACTATTATCTCGAAGATATTGCATAAAAAAGTTTAAAAGATTTTGTCACATTTTGTTTTAAAAATTAAGGCCTTTTATCGACTTAGAATCTTGGTTAAGTTTTTCCAGTCCACTGTTTGACTGAACTGTTTGAGATATTAATTTGAAAGTTGGAATACTTGTTTACCATCATGATTCCCAAACATGGGCAGGAGAAGGTAATTCTGTCAAGGATTTTATTTGAATTATGGCCCTTTTTGACTTAGAAACTCAGTTAAAATTTTCATTCTTGTCCACTTGTTAACTTAACCATTTGAGATATTACTTTGAAAGTTGGAGTACTAGTGTACCATCGTAAGACCTATCTGTAAGCAAAAGAAGATAACTCTGTGAAAATTTTTCTTCTTGATTTGTACTTAGAAATTCCTAGTTAAAGTCTTGTGTGCCCTTAACTGTCAAAGTTTTGTTTTATTGGCAAGCACTAAAAAAGTCGAGCACGCTGTCCTACTGACAGCTCTTGTTTTCTAGTGCATTGCGCGAATGTTTTGTAGACGAAATAATTATGTCTTGTGAACCCACTTTGTTTGGAGGACAACTTCATTTCAGTAAATATTTTTTTTTTTTTTTTTCAATTTAGTTTACTTGATATCCCTTCATTTTAGTTTCAGTTCTTATGCGTCATGTAAAATATGTTTATGCATCATTTACATAAAAAACGATTTGTCTAGTTTTTTTGGCGCTACATTTTATTCCACATACTACTTGCATGTATATAGCCAACATGGCTGGCGATGATGAAAACAATGCACACGCAGGTACAAATTATTAATTTTTCACGTGTTAAAGCACTTTGGATACCTAAAAGATTCAGTTTATAGTTCATAACTGTAAGTTGATTCATTCAGAAGTGTAATTTAGCTGAACACTACTACTTTGTAATTGCTAAAGGACTTTAGTTTTGACCGTTTTGACACAATGCTTGACATAAAATACAAACATAAAATACAGAAAAACAAAAATGTTAAATGATGAAAGTCTATTGTAAAACTGCAAGCTTTGTGGTCAAAAATATTTGGACTGTTGGTCTCCCAGTTAGGGACTGGACGAGAAGACACTTCCTTTTGGGAAATGCATATGAACATGTTACAGTGTATTTAGTGCAAACCTTAATAATTATTTCAAAGTGTAAATCCGTCAACTGATTGTTATAAAGTTGTCCAAAATCCACTTATCACGTCTTTATATCGCCTGATCGACCTTTAAAATACTTGACTCAGCTCTTGAAAATTTGTCCCAAGAAAAGTTGGGCTGAAGGGTGAATGACCATTCAGTTTCAAAGCTACTGAACTGGACACCCTTTCTCTAGGAATTCATCAGAAGCCCTCTGAAATTACTAAAAGCCAGCAGCTTCCGGGGGCCTCTGGTCCCCAGGATCCCAGGGGGGGTCCTTGTGGCCCACAGCTTCAGTTTCAGGATTTTCCATTTTTCAAACCATCACCCCTGTAATCAATGGCACTGTTTTCACATTGTTAGCTCACCTGGCACACAGTGCCAGATTGAGCTATTTGGAACGCTTTCCGTCCGTCGTCTGTCCACTATTTCCTTCAAATGACATCTCCTCTGAAACAACTGAGCCAATGTTGATGAAACTTTGCATGGATGTTCCTTGCATGAAGCTCTATCAAAGTTGTTCAAAGAATTCTATTCCATGCAGAACTCGGGTTGCTATAGCAACAAATAGTAAAAACTTTAAAAATCTTCTCTGAAACCACAAGTCGTAGAGCTTAGATATTTGGCGTGTAGCATTGGTTAGTGGACCTCTACCAGGGGCGGATCCAGGATTTGGTCTTAGGGGGGGCGTAACTTTTTTGCCATTTGTTGGTTCCGTCAAACCTTATAAGACGGCAATTATGACTGTGTTTTATTCTCTGTTTTTAAGTAATCGAACACTAAATAGCGGTGGAGCGAGCGAGTGTATAAGTAACATGTATAATTGAATAGCAATGAACAATGCCAGGGCCGTAGCCAGAGGTTTAAAAATAGGGAGACATTTCTAGGGGGGTTCAGGGGCATGCTCCCGCGAAATTTTTTTTTTTTTCATGGGTGCCATTTCGTGCATTTTCCTGCATTTTAAACGTGTTTTTGATACTTTTAAGATACCGATTTCGGAAACAGAAAATATAAATTTATACTCAGATATTTATGTAAGGTTGGGGAATTTTAGGGGGCGCGCGCCAGGTGCACCCCCCCCACCCCCCCCCCCGGATCCGCTAGTGTCTACCAAGATTGTTCAAATTATGACCCCCGGATCAAAATTGACCCTGCACAGCGGGTCACTTAGTTTTACATAGGAAAAGGTATTAAAATCTTCCAAGACAACCACAAGGCCTAGAGCTGATATTTAGCATGTAGCATTGCCTAGAAGACCTCTTAAAAGTTTATTCAAATTATGCCCCTGGGGTCAAAATTGACCTTGCCCAGGCGGGGGGTGGGGGGGGGGGGTTGTCACTTGTTTTACAAATTGTTTAAATTTTGCATAGGCTGATATAGGAAAGACTTAAAAATCTTCTCTGAAATCACAAGGCCTAGAGTTTAGATATTTGGCATGTAGCATTGTCTAGTAGACCTCTTCAAAGTTTGTTCACATTATGCCCCTTGGGTCAAAATTGACCTTGCCCGAGGGGGGGGGTCATTTGTTTTACAAAGACATAATATAAAGGAAAACTTTTTTGGTATATAACATCATCAAGTGATCTTCCACCAGGCAAGTTGACTTGTACCAAGGTGAGCGATATAGGGCCATCTTGGCCCTCTTGTTACAATAAAATGCCTCTTTTTCAGACATCAAAAAGACGTAATAACGGGCGCAACAAGAAAGGGCGTGGTCATGTGCAACCTGTGCGGTGCACAAACTGTGCTAGGTGTGTACCTAAAGATAAAGCAATCAAGAAGTTTGTCATCAGGAACATTGTAGAAGCTGCAGCTGTTAGAGACATCTCTGATGCCAGCGTATATGACGGTATTTATGTTTCAAATTTTATCAAGTTTCAGTGAATGATTAAAACTATTGATAGAAAATGATCACTGGAATTATTTATTCATTTGTAAATGGTATTGTAAAGATTGTAAATGGTATTGTAAAGATGAGTTTCATGTAATGTCACGTTCGAAACAAAGATGCAAAATCCACGTTTTCTGCTACAGCATTTAATTTTTGTGACACACACCCATCTAGTTGAAACAAGCAACCTATAGCTAAGTATTTTTTTACCTTGTCAATAGTTACACATTTATAAATGGACAGGCTGAGGCTTTAGTAATACTGTTTAGTGCCCAAAGAGACATCTAAATGGTGCAAGCAGGATTCAAACTTTAGACTCTTTTGATCTAGGGGAGATACCACTTGGAAGTTAGATTGATGTGGAGGCAGATCTTGAACACTCCCGCTTGAAAACTCCAGAGTTTGTTGTACAAGCACCATGTCTAAACTTGTTTTGTATATGAAAATTTCAGTTTATGCCCTGCCAAAGCTGTATGCTAAACTTCTGTACTGTGTGTCATGCGCTATTCACTCTAAGGTAGTGAGAAACAGATCCCGTGAAGCCCGCAAGGACAGAACGCCACCAATACGTTTCAGACCATTGAGAGTAAGTTTATTTTCCTAAAAAAAGATGAAGCTATTATGATACAATGTATATAAAGACTTCACAATTTAGATCCAATAGTTTTTTTAGCTCGACTGTTCGAAGAATAAGGAGGCTATTGCACTCGCCCCAGCGTCAGCGTCTGTGTTGGTTAAAGTTTTTTAAAAAGTCAAATATCTTGAATACTATCAAAGGTATTGACTTGATGTTTACCATCAACATCTACACCAGTTGGCTTACAGAATCCAGGGTAAGGCTTTGCAAGTAACATACATTTACAAAGGTCTTTGAACAAGTTTCATATCTTACCTTAATTCTTATAGACAGTTACACAATACACCTGTTCTTAGACAAAAAAACCTATTTTACCGACAGGCTTTCGAATAGTCGAGCGTGCTGTCATGAGACAGCTCTTGTTACACTGTAGATTCCTTATGAATAAAATTTAAGGCAGACCTATAAAGGCAGTGACAGTTGGGTGGAGTTGATTCACCACCTTCAAGTAATACATATTTGTTATTGAAATTATTTACTCAGACAAATTGCTGTCATAATTTGGTATCTGCAGTGAAAAAGCTTTATTCATCATTTCTTTGTTTATATGTAGTCCAGACTGTGAAGCTTAGAACTTTCAATTAACAAGGGAACAAAACAAACAATGTTACAAAAGGAATCTTTCGCCAAGAGTCATTCTTCGATGGGAGTTCAATAGTTCTAAATGTTACTAAATCTACAAACCGACAAGTCGCAGCAAGTAAATGTTGTATGTTACTTGTAATTTATTATACTGACTTATGTAAAACAGCTGTATGATATTGTGGTGTTCTCTCTTACAGCAGGATGGTGGTGCTCCAAGACCTGGACAGACTGGTGGAGCTGCTCGTTAATTTGTCAATATTAATGTAATACAGAAATAAACACCAGAAAGTCTATTTTGTGTTTCTTTGTACTAAATGGTAAAGATGTGTAATTATTGCATTTTAATGTTTTGCCTGGTTGTTAACATTTAATGGATAACTTCTCTGTTGTCCATCTTGTCCAGACATGCTCCAGCAACATTCGGAAGTAAGGGATCCCAGATTTACTGAAATATTATAATTGAGTCAAAATAGGCTCTGCTTACTTTCGAAAAGTACTTGTTGGAATTGAATACAACTTCATACAATGGTCTAGCACAATGAGAGGAAGTGCAATGTACAAGAACCATAACTTAAAGCGACTGCACTCCAGATGGACAAGTTGCGCTAAAAAAAGAAAATTTTCAGTTTCAAGAAAACAATTGTCATTACTGTTTGTAGAATATATCACCCCGTGACTAACGGGGTGGGCTCTTTGGTATATCAATATTTTTAACTCGCATCAAATCAGCTGACTCCGTAGTGTAGTAGGTTAAGCCACTGTAAATTTTTTGTAAGCGCAAAGATCCGAGTTCAAAACCTGGCTCGGGTAAATATTTTTTTCTACCTTTATTTTTAGCTCTTACACAAAGAAAATAATCTTGATGCTGACATATTGAATATATATTGATTTTACCAAACAATTAAAATTTACTAAGAATTTGGAGTGCAGTCGCTTTAATCTTGACAAATTATTGCCAAGAACAGTCTCTCTATTTTAGTTCCTGTCGAGCCGCTTGCGAAAGCTCGGTATAGTTGTCCAAATGGCAGTTCGGTGTCTGTGCGTCCATCTGAGTTTAGTTTGTCCAGAGCATATCTTCGTGTATGGAGGGATTTTGACGTAACTTGGTACAAATGTTCACCATCATGAGACGGAGTGTCGTCCGCAAAAACTAGGTCTAAGGTCAAGGTCGCACTTTGAGGTTAAAGGTCAGATTCAAGAATGACTGTCCGGAGCATATCTACTTCATGCATGGAGGGATTTTGATGTAACTTGATACAAATGTTCACCATCATAAGACAGTCCTGTGCAAGAACCAGGTCCCTAGTTCCAAGGTCAAGGTCACACTTGGAGCCTAAAGGTCAGATGCAAGAATAATTCTGGAATGATTTTGTCTGGAGCATTTCTTCTTCGTGCATGGAGGGATTTTGATGCTACTTGGCACAAATGTTCACAACTATGAGCTACCCTTATTTTTCAGAATTACTTCCCTTTGTTTCTGTAAATGGCATATATTGTAACTTTATTACTTGCCGTAGAGTAAAATCGAGTCCACTTTTCTGTGGTACAACATGCATGTTAATCCGATATTTAGGTGTATTTTGACCTATCTCAACTTGGTAAGGAGTTGGCCCTTTTGACAGCCGGCGACGACATGTTGCACGTGGGCATCTAGTTTTTACAAGATGTTCTGTTACTACAAACTTCCTCAGTTTTTAAAACGGTCCCAGGGGGGTATTAATCACATTTAGTGATCGGTCTAGTCTAAAGACGTAAAAAGGAACTTTGAAAATCTGTAGACCTTTGAGGGTTTAAATATATCACAACTCTTTTCAGTTATGTTTTACCAGGATAATTAGAAGGGGATTGTGTTCGGGGTGATACTGAATTCAGTTTTTTTGCATACCAGATCAGGATATCTGCAGTTTTTACCAGTGCTGGAAATCTCACCTTACACCCCAGGCCCCGTGCTTATAAAAGTTTCTTGAGCACAATCTCGTGCTCAGCACGAAATCATGCTAGTAAGATGATTTAATGACGTCAGAAAGTTTCAGAACAATTCTGAAATAAAAAACAAGAAAATAGCGCATAAATATAAGTCGTTACATTTTAGCTCACCTGGCACAAAGTGCCAGAGTGAACTCTTGGGATCGCTTTCCGTCCGGGGTATGTCGTCCGTCCGTCCACCATTTCCTTCAAACGACATCTCTGAAACCACTCTGCCAATGTTGATGAAACTTTGCATAGATGTTCCTTGCATGAAGTTCTATCAAAGTTGTTGCAGAACTCTGGTTGCTATGGCATTAAATAGGAAAACTTTGAAAATCTTCTCTCAAACCACAAGACCTAGAGCGTAGATATTTGGCTGTAGCATTGTCTAGTGGACCTCTACCAAGATTGTTGAAATTATGACCCCTTGGCAAAAATTGACCTCGTGCGGATGGTCACTTAGTTTTGCATAGGCTTGTATAGAAAAAAAATTTAAAAATCTTATTCTCTGAAACCACAAGTCCTAGAGCTTAGATATTTTCATGTAGCATCGTCTAGTGGACCTTTACCAAGATTGTTCAAATTATGACCGCCCCGGGTCAAAATTGACCGAGTGTGGGTGGTCACGTAGTTTTGCATAGGCTTATATAGGAAAAACTTTAAAAAATCTCTGAAACCACAAGGCCTAGAGCTAAGATATTTAGCATGTGGCATTGTCTAGTGCACCTCTACCAAGATTGTTCAAATTATGAGCCCTGTGTCAAAACTGACCCTCACCGGGGGGTCACTTGGTTTTACATAGGCTTATATAGGAAAAAAATTTAAAAATCTTATTCTCTGAAACCACAAGTCCTAGAGCTTAGATATTTTTCATGTAGCATCGTCTAGTGGACCTTTACCAAGATTGTTCAAATTATGACCGCCCCGGGTCAAAATTGACCGAGTGTGGGTGGTCACGTAGTTTTGCATAGGCTTATATAGGAAAAACTTTAAAAAATCTCTGAAACCACAAGGCCTAGAGCTAAGATATTTAGCATGTGGCATTGTCTAGTGCACCTCTACCAAGATTGTTCAAATTATGAGCCCTGTGTCAAAACTGACCCTCACCGGGGGGTCACTTGGTTTTACATAGGCTTATATAGGAAAAACTTTAAAAATCTTATCTGAAACCACAAGGCATAGAACTTAGGTATTAAGCATGTAGCATTGTCTAGTGGACCTTTACCAAGACTGCTCAAATTATGACCCACTGGTCAAAATTAACCCTTCCCGGGAGGGAGGGAAGCACTTGATTTCACATAGACTTATATAGGGAAAACTTTAAAAAAAAAACAAAACAGGCCGACAGGCAGATAATAGATATTTTAAATGTTACTTAGCATTGTGTAGTGGACCTCTACGAATTATATTAGAATCATGATCCCTTTCTTTTATTATAGCAAATGGTAGTCGGGTGAGCGATATAGGGCCATCATGGCCCTCTTGTTATTTTATTTCTGCTACTATTAGTCGAATATGATATGCAAGAGAAAGAATCTTATCACTGGCTGCACGCAGATGAGAATATCTGGATCTCGTGTAACTGTTTTCTCGTTACCTCCAAATACAGTTGCCCTCGAGCCAGATATTCCCATATGCACGTGCAACCAGTGAAATATTCTTATACTCTGTAGACAGAATCTGGTGATCACTAAATCTGCAAAACCCCTGGTCAGAACTTAATGATACTACATACAAGTGATAAGTACAATAACTAGTTCATGGTCCATTTTTCGGGTATCTAAGTCAAGGTCAGAGGAGCTCGAGATAGTTAAATTTTGTGTACGCTAAATTTCCAAAACCCCTGGCCAGATTTTAATGCTAATTCACACAAGTGATAAGTACAATGCCTAGTTGTGCATGGTCCATATTTCGGGTCTCTAAGTCAAAGGTCAAGGTCACAGAGGCTCGAGATAGTAAAATCGTGTGTATGCTAAATCTCCAAAACCCCTTGTTAGAAGTTTATGATACTTCACACAAGTGATAAGTATAATGCCTAGTGCATGGTCCATGTTTCGGGTCAAAGGTCAACGTCACAGGGGCTTGAGATGGTAAAATATGGACAATAAACCTGTAAAAACCCTGGTCAGAAATTAATGATACTTTACAAAAGTGATAAGTACAATGCCTAGTTGTGCATAGCCTATGTCTAGGTCACAGGGGCTCGAGATAATAACATCTTTTGGACGCTAGATCTCCAAAACCCCTGGTCAGAAATTAATGATACAGAAGTGATAAGCACCATGCCTAGTTGTGTATGGTCCATGTTTCAAGTCACTAGGTCAAAGGTCACAGGGGCTTGAGATAGTAAAATCTTGTGCACTTTTAATCTCCAAAACCCCTGGTCAGAATTTAATTTTATTTCCCAAAACCCCAAGTTGTGCAGGTCCAATAATTAAAGCATCAAATATTACAATAATTTTATATACTGTGTCAGTTGGGTATTCATCACCTTTAGTGATAGTTCAAGTTACGTAAGTTTTGATTTTGTGCTGTCAGTTGGTCTACCAAGTGCAGTTGGGCGTATTGTCTGATGCTTACTGCGGTATTGGACTTTGAAGACGCATTTTGATGATGTATTCAGTCAAGCATATATAACACTACATGTCACATTTTTCAATAAATTTTCACAAAAGTTGCCTGGAAGCATCGGTATGAAGTGTAGGTGTGCATATAATTTGAATCACTAGCAGGGTGGGAGACACATGTTTTAGTGAGCTATTGGGATCTCTCAGCATCAGTTTACATTTTCCTTCAAACGGCATCTCTGGAACCACTAGCCCAATGGTAATGAAACTTGTCGCTTGTTTTACATTGGCTTAGCCTTACATAGGAACTTTGTTTTAATCTATGAAATTACAATGCCTAGAGCTTAGATATATAGCATGTGGCATTGCTAAGTGGACCTCTACCAAGATTGTTCATAATTGCCTGGGTGTCACTTATCATTACATGTCGTTATATTAGGAAAAACTTTAAATTTTCCCAAAACTACAAGACCTAGAGCTTAGATATTTAGAATGTTGCATTGCCTTGTGGCCCTCTACCAAGAGTCTTCAAAACATGACCCCCGGGTCCAGATTGACCCTACCCGGGATGTTGTTTCATTGTAAACAGGCTTGTGTTGGAAAAACTTTTTAAAATCTTCATCTCCGAAACAACAAGGCCTAGAGCTTAGACATTTGGTATGTATTATTAATTATTTTCGCTCGCCGCCTCCAAGTTTTTTTTCAAAAAATCCCGGTGACCAACATCAATTTGGTGTGGCCTTATCATGATAGTCATATACTATATGTATATTGTTGACGGGTTTAGTTAATAAAATTTTAAGTTTTGTCACGGACCTATTTTTTTTAGGTCCGTGGTTTTGTGACTCTTCATACATTTTAGAGTGACTTAATAAAAAGGTTGTAAAAATGTGTATGATCAAGATGTGTCATCGAGTGTGTGTGTGTGTCTGTGCGCGCGTGTGTGTGTGTGCTTACATAATATTAGAAAGGTTTTAGTGGACTTGCTCATTATAGATCCATAATAAGTGCACAATAATAGTGTCATATGACTACGGCTGGTACATTGCACAGATATATTTCCTCTTGAAAGATTCCACCTGTTCTTCTCTCCAGCATTGTTTCAAGAATTATTATAAAGATGATTAACAGTTTCTGCTCAGTTGATAATTAAATGATTTTGGGAATGCGATTTTCAATTATTGTTAAGATGCATGTAAACAAAACCCTTTTACCGTGACAAAAACTTTAAGATTTTTATGAGCAAATGCATGTAAATATAACTGTTAAACCGTGACAAAAACTTCCAAAACATTTATGAGCAAAACCGTTTTACTGTGACAAAATCTTCAATAATTCTAGTCTTTATCTTTGCGTTAAAATATGCTCCAGAATGCAGCTGTGGCGATTTCTTCGGGGGAGCATGCCCCCTAGAAACTGCGTGCTTAAAATTGTATTTGTCCAGCTACGCCCCTGAATTTCTACACCAAAATGTGAACAATAGCCGAAATAATTATAGTTAGTTAATATGGAACGCCAAATCTACATATACTCAAATATTTGAAGAGGTCTTTAAATATTTTGAGAGCTCTCTAATTCAATAAATGTTATCAAAATTTGATATAAAGCGCGCAATAGATGAATTGAAGACCTCTACAATTTAATAAATGATATGACAGGGAGCGGTGGTGTAGAGGTTAAGGTGTCTGCCGCTCATCCCGGAGGTTGCGGGTTCGAGCCCCACCAAGGTCACGACCGTACCTCCTCATACGACACCAGTACTGGTGTTTCCAGGAAGCGAACTCGGGAGTGACTCGATAAGCTACAAGCTTTCTTCACAATCGAGCTAAAATAAATTAGTATAAACTAAACTAATAAATGATATCAAAAATTAAGGTGTATTTCAGCTGTTTTTAAGAGCTCTGTAATTGAATTGAAGAGGTCTCTAATTGATTTGAAGACCTCTTTAATTGTTTTAAAGCTCGCTACAAATTAAATGAGAGGTCTGGAATTCAATTAGAGTCCTCTCTAAATCAATTTGAGCGCGGTGAAATTCAATTTTAGATATCTTGAATTCATGCCAAAATTATTTGCAGAGGTCTTAAAATATTTGGAGAGCTCTGTAAAATATTTGGAGAGGTCTATAAATCATTTAAAGACATCAAAAATTCGTTTGTAGCGTGGTTTAAATCTATTGATTTGGAGACCTCTATTATTGTTTTACAGCATGCAAGGAATAAATTAATGATATTAAAAATTGTTTTTGAGAGGTCTATAATTGAATTGTACCGCGCTTCAATTGTTTCATTTGAGAGATATAAATATAGTTTCCAAGCTACAAGCAAGAGTAGCAAGACTGGTAAAAGGCAAATCTTCTCATACTACTAAAGGAATTACATTGGCTTTCTTTCGAAGATAGATGTTTCTATCATACAGCTGTCCTTGTATATAAAGCTCAGCATAACCTTACCCCAGATTATATATTTGACTTGTTAAACTTTTCCAGCAATAATATGTACAGTCTTCGGTCTGCCACCAACAACAATATCGAAATACCTAAACAACGCACTATTTACATGCAAAATTCTTTTACAAATATTTGTGCACATACTTGGAACAATATACCTGTTAATATTCGTTTTTGTCAATCTCTGAATTCATTTAAAAATCTTTGAAAAAACATTTATTGATGAAATGAAAAAACAAAAACAAACAATTATAGAACCGTGTACTTAGAATATACTGTGTTTATTGTATAAAGTAAGGTGTGGAATATATTCTACAGTAATTTAAACATGTACAGTCAAACCTTTAAACGAATGTCACTTGCTGGAGGAATCAAAGCGGTCATGACATGTTTAGTTTTTATAGTAATAGCACATCATTTTTCTATTTTCCTTAAGTGTTCTTTGTTCAGTGAATGATTGTCTAAATGTGATACAACTATTTTTGTTCATGGATGAATGTTTAAATATGTCTGTCATACGTCAATTTACTATTTAGGATTTTTTAGAGAAGGCCATGTTTTAACTAAGGTATGTTAATGTTCTTTTGATATATCTTTACATGTTACCTTCGATAAATAAAGAATTTATTATAATTATTATTATTATTATAGAGCTCTATTGAACCGTAAATGTCCCGGAACGTATATATCACACGTGTGTGATATATTCGATCGTAAATAGAACACGTGTTTAATGTGACATATTCGTTTGGTCATTTTTGACAGTTTACACCGAAACGTATATGTCTCATAGGTTGTGATATTAAAGTGCATGAAAGTACAAATTATACTTTTGCTTAAGTCATTCCAGGAAGAGGATCGGAACCGATCCACAGGAGCCGGCCATGCAGATATATCAAGTTTACTCTGTGTTTAAGTTCCAATAAGTGTTGATCGCATGTCGTTTACCTTGGACATGTCATTGCATTTCGGCTCTCCACATTACAACTATATACATGCATATACCTATATAGATGCCTCCCAAACATCGTTACGTTTCGTTTTTATTTGCCTTTTTCTGCATGTGAGATATTCGTTTTCGTGTTCCTATAAAATTCGAATCAAACGTATACATATTATTGCCATATACGTTTCACGCGAAGACTATTTTCGACCGAATATATCACACGTGTGACATATGCGGTCGAATTTTTTCTCTCGTGTGATATATACGTTCCGGGACATATACGGTTCAACAGATGTTAGCTCTCTATTTCAAGGTAGTTAATGGATTGTTATAAACAATATTGAAGCGCGGTACAATTAAATTAGAGACCTCTCTTAATCAATTTTTGATATCATTAACTCATTTCTTGCGGGCTGTAAAACAATTATAGAGGTCTCTAATTCAATTGGAGACCTCTTCAATTGAGTTATAGATGTCTCTAAACCAATGGATTTGAACCTTGAAACTTGAAACTTTTTATTTAATTAAACGCCGTTTCTATTTAACAATATTCAACGGCGTTGTACAGTACATATAAATAATAAGAATAAAATGTGAATGCATAAGAATATGTGGATCAACATCAAATGAAATAAAAGCTTTTACATACAATCCAATTAACATATTTTTAAAAAATTGCAGAGACCATAAAAGATAAAACTGATTGATATACATGTAGCATGAGATAGATTATTTACATACATGTAACTTGATTACAAATAGATTAAAAAAGAATAAAACATTCATTTACATTGCACATTCATCACACTGTCAGTCATCAGTTATACGATACTCATGTTTATCCATTTCAGACTTTAAAATAGTAATTCAAACTTTCTGAAAAATGTGTTTTAAGATTTCTCTAAATACATCAATATTCTTAGATGTTTCAACTCTAATGGCAGCGGATTCCACAATTTTGGACCAATAGTTCCGAAACTTCGTCACTAAAGTTTTTCTTTTATTGAATGGAATAACGTAGCAGTTCTCAGAGGTTTTAGCTGAACGTAGTCGGGTATTTGGTACTTGTTTGGTTAGGAGTTCAGAAAGGTATTTTGGAGCATGACCGATTGAACAATTGTATACAAAAAGTCAAAATTTTATATTCGATTCTAGATTTGATGGGCAGCCAGTGAAGGTCGAACAATGCTTGCCTTGAACTGTCAAATTTCTTTCGTTGCAGAACTAACTTAGCGCACATGTTTTGAATACGTTGCATTTTTTTCAATTCAAAATCGGATACACCATAAAAGAATGACATTGCAATAATCCAAGTGTGACATTACGAATGCTATAACTAGTATTTCAGTGCTTCTTTGGTGAGGTATTTTCGGATACGTTTTATTCTAAGATAGTTTAACATTGCAGTACGGCACTTTCGTTTGACATGTTCCTTGAAATTTAGTGTTTGGTCTAGAAATGCGCCTAAATATCTAATGGACTCCTCGGAGTGATCTTATCTCCGTTAATACAAATGGATTTTAGGTGACACTTTTCGAGTTGTTGAGCACTTCCAAATGTTATGAATTCTGTTTTCGATGAGTTCATCTTGAGTTTATTAGCGTTCATCCAGTTGTTGATATCAATCGCACCATTTTCTAATTCAGCGATTGCAGAAATTTCACTATTTTCTTCAGTCGGTTTAAAACGTTTGGTTGCAGTATGGTCATCAGCAAATCCATACACCGATAATCCAGATGGAATCACGTCAAACAAAGGTTCCCGCATACGTTAGGTAGAGCCAAGGCCCTAAACAACTACCCTGGGGGACACGCACTCTAGTTGCCGTGGAGCTGAGACCGCCGAGTTGACACACCGGCGACAGCCCCTCGGACGAAGGTATGAATCAAGCCAGCTGAGCACTGAACCGCTCACGCCGTCTGCTTCTGTAGCACGTGACGAGTATATCATGATCCACAGTGTCGAACGCGGCACTGAGATCAACGCGATTAGCGCTGTAACTTCCTGTTTTTCCATGGCTGCCAACAGATCATTAACTAATCGCAGTAGAGCAGATTCACAGGAGGGGGGTGGTATTTTCTGTAGGCGGATTGGTTTCTAGGTAGTAAGTCATACTGATCAGCATGTTTATTTAGTATTTTCAGAGCTGCTTTTTCAATCAGTTTTGATAAAAACGATAGATTACTCACAGGTCTATAATTTGAGAATACAAGTTCAAGTCCAATTTTCTTCAAAAGTGGTCTCACGATAGCCTCTTTCCATTTATTTGGAAAATTCCTTGCTGTAGTGATAAGTTTACCAGTTTTGTTATAATTGGGAGTAGTTCTCCAAGGAATAGTTTTAATATTGCTGTCGGTAATATGTCCAATTCACAAGATTTTGTCTGTAGTTCATTTATCAGCTCTTTAACATTATCATTTGAAAATTCATCAAAGGCAAGAAGAGATGGAACGTTTCTAGTATTTGGCTCGAATTTATCAAATGGTTTCAGGTCATCACGTATTTTCTCTATTTTATTCATGAAAAATGAGGCAAAGTGTTCGGAGAGCTCACTATCACTGTACCCAGGTGGCATTGGGTTTTCTGATTTAGTTCCTGTTAACTCAGACACTAACTGGTACAGCTTCTTGGAATCACCCTTTGTATTAGTTACTTTTTCACTTATTACTTTTGTTTTCTCTTTTTCGAGTTCATCATTGTACTGGTTCCGAGACTTTTTGAATGATTCATATTGTTGTGGTTGACGATATTTTCTCCATATTTTTTCAGCTTTCCGAGTCGATGTTTTAAGGGTGAGAACCGCGCTACAAGCGAATTTTTGATATCTTTGATTGATTGGTAGACCTCTCCAATATTTTACAGAGCTCTCCAATGATTTAAAGACCTCTTCAAATACTTTAGTATATGTAGATTTGGCATGAATTAACATCGAATTCAAGATATCTAAAATTGAATTTCACCGCGCTCAAATTGATTTAGAGAGGTCTTTAATTTGTAGCGAGCTATAAAACAATAAGAGATGTCTTCAAATCAATTAGAGACCTCTTCAATCCTATTGCAGAGCTCTTAAAAACAGCTGAATTACACCTTAATTTTTGATATCTTCAATTGAATTGGAGAGGTCTACATTAAATCAGTTTTTGACATTTAAAGACCTCTCTATTACAATTATTGCGCGTTATAATTATTTGGAGATATATGTATCTCTAATTGAAATTGAGACCCTTAAAATTATTTGAAGAGCTCTCAAAATAGTTTATACTAATTTATTTTATTTTAGCTCGATTGTGAAGAAAGCTTGCAGCTTATCGAGTCACTCTCGAGTCCGCTTCCTGGAAGAACCAGCACTTTAAAGACCTTTTCAAATTGAGTATAATATGTAGATTTGGCGTTCCATAAGTTAAAGAGTTATGACAAAGTTTTGAGTAGAAGTGCAACTCCACTCTGCAGTCGTGTGTCCAACATTTGATAATCGTCAATAAACTGCCTGTCCGACTGTCGTGACTGCCGTAACATTTTTTTTTGTCCGAAGTAACTACATGTACTTTCCTGTTCACTGATTTGCAATTGTTTCTCAGAGTCAACACCCTGACCCCACTCCGAAAATTGAAGGAAGGCAGAAACCATCGGCTTGGAAGTAAAAACACAGTTCTTAAGCGAAGATTTCCGTGCTCACTGTCGGCGAGTAGAAAGGGAACTTGGTTGTGATAGCACAACAGAATATGTCCGTATATTCACTTGTAAACAAGTCAAAATTTTGGCAGCTAAGTATTTTCAGATGCACTGGACATGTCAGTAGAATACGGCACTAGGGACTAGTATGTCAGTAGAATACATGTACGACACTTCTACTGCCGCTGCGTTTTTTATTGATCACAAACCGTACTAACGACAGGTACACCCGTATTTCGGTGGTTTTAAATGGGACTCTTCCTTTGTTTTATGTGTACCGAAGCTTGTGTGAAAGTCTACACTTGTATCAAATGCAATGATACCGTAGTCAATCGATGCGATTAAAAGCGATCGCTTTCAAAGAAGTATTATAAATTAATCAACATTTTAAATAGTACAGTATTTGATTGTCACTTGCATTAGTGACGATCGTTCAGTAGTTGACGGAGCAAATTGACGACTTGAGAAAGAAGTTGAACGTATTTGCTTCTTGTCTGTTCTTGAAGTGGTAGGAGTTAACCTATTTAGTTTAATACTATTTTATTGTTCTATGTACAAATACACAATAGGCTAGATGAGAAGATTCTGTTTTCTCAACCATGCTTGACTAAAGGTCAAGGTTACACTTAAGGGTTAAAGGTCACCTATATCTCCTTAACCCTTTGAAGGAGTTTCATCAAACTTCGATCAAATGTTCATCTCATCATGACGACAAATGTCAAGGTCACTCTTGG
Source organism: Saxidomus purpurata (assembly GCA_022818135.1). NCBI lineage: Eukaryota > Metazoa > Mollusca > Bivalvia > Venerida > Veneridae > Saxidomus > Saxidomus purpurata. The sequence continues at coordinate 10,368,818 of JAFMSR010000010.1, forward strand.
GGTCAAAGGTCACATCACTATATCTTCCAAGCCTCATGAAGGATTTTCATGAAACTTTGTGCCCACATTCGTCTCATCTGGTCATATCTAGGTAGGGACTTTGTATTGCATGGCAAAACTCCATCCACTTGTTTCATATTGCCTTATATAAAAACAGGCTACAAAAGTGTTATATAAAAAGCATAGATATTTGATGAAAAGTTTTATCTAGTGGACCAAATATATTCAAGTTGTTCCCAGTGGTCAAATATTTTGTCATTTATTTCCATTGTATAACCTTATACATCAATTTGAAGGTACATACACATAAAGTATTTTCATATTGCATTATGCATTTCAGAGATTTTTGTTACACTTTTAACAAATCACTAGGTATACAATGGTTAAGTCATTTGAAAATGGTAGAAGAGAGAGAGACAGACAGAGACAGACAGAGACGGACAGAGACAGAGCGAGGAGCGATGCTTTTTGTAGATACATGGATAGTTTCTACATACTGTCTTTACTGTATTAGAAGTTCAGAAGTGACCATTTTAATACATATTGGCTAACTTTGTTCTTCATAAGTGCTACCTGGTATTCGATGTCTTTTCTAACCCTTAGGAAATAACTCAAAATTGGCTCCACCCCAGGGGTCACTTGTTTTGCTTGTTGAAATACTGTAAAAATCACCTTTTCCCAAATCATAAGCTATTGGTCCTCAACCAAGATTGTTAAACTTATACCTCAGAGGTAAAAACTGGCCCCACCCAAGGGTTCAATTGTTTTATATAAGTTCATACAACAAATATTTCATTTTGCAAAAAAACACCATGAGAACTATAGCAATTTGAAGTGAACCACATCATAGTGGTCCTCTACTGTTATCGTTAAAATGATGCCCCTGGGTCACAATTGGCCCTACCCCAGTGGTTTCTTGTTTAATATAGATGAATACCGTATAAGGAAATACTTTCAAGAATGTTCTTGTCTAATCCCGTAGGGTGTAGAGCTTAGATACTTTTTTGATATGCACCATTGCCTAGTGGTCATTACCAATAGTTCAAATCATATGGGTAGCCATGGCCTTTTCCTCTGTCTTATTGCAAGGTCCAGAGATATTTGGAAGTTATAGTATACTGAAGTTTTAGAAATTTAAAAATATAAATAAAATATTTAGAATATTTTTTTTTTAAAAAAAAAGGTCAAAAGGGAGGGGTGAATTTTTACCCCAGGGTCATAATTAGAAATCGGGGAAGAGAACCACTGCAAAATGGTACAAATTTAGATCTCTAAGTATAATCACAAGCTCGAGGCTAACATTTAAAAATTTATTCTCCGTATATGATTTGATACATTTACAGTGAACAACAACGTAATGCCTTGACAATTCAGTAACATCACTCCCTTTACACCGATCTCCCATATTCGATAAGTATATGCATTGGCCTCGTTGCCGCATCCTTGTATTCTAACCACACAATTTTTACAGTTCAAAATTGTAACTTGAGTAGAATTAACTTTGCTTCGACTTTACGTCTATAACTGTTTTCAGAAAGTACACATGCCAAGAACAATCTTCTGCGAGTTCTGGGTGAAACGCAGTTGATATCATGTGACCTTGTTGCGCAGCAACAATTACATCACTGCAAGACTCTTGTACGTAGAGTGTTGCTAGAACCTTTACGTCAGGCGTAAGGGTCTTTACAATGGCTGGTGCACGAACGAAAACCCCCGGAAAAGTGTCATTGGTCACTATGTCTGTGAGGTCCTTTCCGTTTAAAGAAATGGGTGATTCAAAGCTGTGTACTTGACGACCGAAGTAATTACGAGACACTTCCGTATCCATGACGGCAAGCTGAAATAGAGAAAACCATACTATAATTATACTTTCAGACTTCTTACAAACAATCTAATACATTCTTACTTTGCACAAGCATTAGTTAGATTCTGTTACGTGCCACAAGTAAGTCTATATAATATTATGCATAAGGACAAATGTGACGCTTCAGTGTTCAGTTCTTAATATGTACCAGGTAGATTATACTCACGTCTGGCTATTCCGTTTAACCGCATGAGAGTAACGGAATGACGGATTGGTCATGAATATCCGACGATGACTAATCGCATATGAAAGGTACCAATAAAGAAACATAAATGTATATCTTTTACCTCGTCTAAATTAGTTTCAGCTTTGTTTTGTAAAAATATTAAATTGGACTGAAAAAAGCGGATTTTGAAAGTTCTAACATACCAAAGATTTTCCTCCAAGTATCTGGTTGTCAGTCATTTTAGAAAGTAGAATCATTCCAGCGCATGTGCCCCAAGTCACGTGACGTTCATCTTGAATCCATCGTTTGAGTGGTTCTTCCATTCCATTCCTATTGAGATAAATACTGATTGTCGTGCTCTCTCCACCAGGAATAATGAGACCATCGAGCTCGTTAGTCACGTGATCAGCCGTTCTTACTTCCGTTATCCGGAGATCGATGTTTCCTAGCACCCCCGCTGCCTTTCGAAGGGCCACTCGGTGTTCAAGAAATGATCCTTGAACTTCAAGAAGTCCTACGGTAATTTTATGGGCATCTGTCAACACTGAGCCGGATGCTTGCATTGTCTGTAAAAAATATGTTCAGAAATAAGAACGTTTTGAAGTCAGTTAAACTGCAGTACAAAAATGTATATACATGTAATAATAAAAACGCCAAAAAAAGGTGAGCAAAATATGCAGTCGGACAGGAGCTCGGACTCTGAACTCTACCGCAACAGTTAAATTCAACTTTTTATTTTCTGTTAATGCGACATGAATTGTTCCTTATAGTACAACGAATTAAGAAAGAAGAAGGTTAAGGTGAACTTCATGTTAATCCTGCTTCGAATCGATAAACAAACTATATATTATAAAGACTTATAGGCTTAATTTACTTTTTAATACTTCCCACAGCACTTATATGATTGGTAGTTCATTATTTCATCTTTGAGATTAAAACTTCGAATATGTACAATCGCACAGAGTTGTTGAAAAGTCCTACAAAAGTATGATTAAGAGTCAAAAAGTGGATCATGTTCTGTTTTATTGTTTTCAAGAGCAAATACAGCACTACATTAGCACGGATTTTCAAATGAAAATTTTCATCAGGAAATTTTACCATATTAAGTACATGTAGAGTCTACATATATTATATTTTAGTTTGATATTTTCTCAAGCAAAATACAGCCTCTTAGTACAATGCAAAAACTTACCTTCAAGTAAACAGTAACTGTTCTATTCAATATGAAATATCCGGTTTGAAGAAACAAAACAAATCTATCTCAAGATTGAAATCACGATGTGATCACGTACGTTCAGGTTGAAATATCATGTAAAGTATATGTTTGTTTTCAAAACTACGTTAAAAAGTTTTTTGCATCAGCCAATTTTAGATATTTCGTATGCAAAGTCTCGTAACGCATGTGTTATTGCATACAGCAAGTTTAGATATTTGTTTATCACACATACGTAGAAGCTGTAGAATTTGATAACAAAAGATTGACATTTATATAACCACAATATTTATTTATGTAACTCTTTGTTTACTCGACATTATACAATAAACATTGACTGATCCACGGCATAATTTGGACATTTCTTGTACTGTTAACGAAGGTAAAAGGATCGGAGACAATGACAGAAAAACTTACAAACGGTATGTAATATTTTAGTTTATATTGTCAATTTTAGTATTTTATTTTTAAATATACATGTGTAGTTATTCATCTTATAATAAGCATTGTCAACTGGTAATTCGTGATAAATATAAACAATGTATATGTAATCTATGTTGTCATACTGCCTCACGCCTCTCACGAATACCATGGGCAGGATGCGCGCCGGGTGTTAATAAAAGTAAAATAAAATACTTCCAGAATCAAAAGAATAAAAACTTTGGAAACAGCTGATGTATGGTATGTAACTGAGCTGGGTCTCTGCCTCCTTGAATGATGCAAGATCGGTATAGTTTACAGCTCTTTATTACATGAGTAAACAAATTTATTGCGAGGGAGCGTTAGCGAACCGATGCAATTAGTTTTTTTATTTCTGTGATACGGACCTATAACCGGCTTACAGTTTTCCCATCTACAGACAATATTTGTATTGAAATAGAGATTAAGGGCGGCGATGAGCTCTGTGATGTCACAGTTTCACTTACTGGAAAAAATAAGTGAAATAATTATTTTCATATTGGAGATATTGAGTCAATATTGAGAATACAATTAGCCTTTTTGAATGAAATAGGGTCATTTAATTGGATTGGAAAGTAGGGCAAACTGCAAGGCAGGACTGCACTATAATGGAGTTCCACAGGACAGTGGTGTGAGGGGAACAGGAGAAGGCCTACTCAAGAGATCCGAGTTGGGTTTTGAGACAAAGGGGGTTCATATGCATTGTTAACCTGTTTGGGGCTTCTAAATAGCTGGGTATGGAGACTGCTACAAGATTGTAGTATATATAGTAGGACATTACCAGTTTGGGGAGTAGATGCCTGTTCAGCCTAGGTAGTTTGGCAGGTCTGTTACACTAATCATTTTAAAATTCAAACCTATCTGATTGATCGTCGCTGGACCATTTCCAACTTATGTATATTGACATTTGACAGGGGATGTGTACTCTAATTGTGATCTGACTAATGGTTTGTAAGAAAGTGAATGTTTTGTTTTGATGTTACGTTTTAGGAAGCCTAGTGTTCTGTTTGAGCCTGTTGTTATTTTGGAGATTGTGTTTTGCGTCCTTAGCTTGGAAGTGATTTGACAGGAAACAAATGTTGTTTATCTATATTTTATATTTAGGATTTGGCGTGACTAACCTAGTCATACCGGATGGACCAATACAGACACAGACAGGTACATTTTATTTACTGACGGTATTTGCATAATGCATTTACAATAAACAGTTACTTTGAATAGCCACTGATTTATAGTAGTGGCAATTTGTTTATAAAGTTTTCCAGTAGTTTTTTTTGTGTCGCACTTTCAGAGAAAAGGCTATACATAGCGATCGCTTTGTCGGTCCGTCGGTCCACCCGTCACACAAACTTAACGTTGGCCATAACTTTGCCATTTCTTAAAATTTCTTCATCAGACTTTACAATTGTATTGCTTATGACAAAAGGGTCATGAGGCCGCCAAATGTTGTTGGTCAAGGTCATATTTGACAGAGTTATCCCCTTTTTGTACTTAGATTTTGTCACGAAAACTTAACGTTGGCTATAACTCTGCCATTTCTTAAGATTTCTTCATCAAACTTTTAAATTGCATTGCTTATGACATAAGGGTCGTACTGCCGCCAAATTTTGTAGGTCAAGGTCTTTTTTGACAGAGTTATGCCTCTTTTTGTACTTAGATTTTGTCACGAAAACTTAATGTTGGCTATAACTCTGCCATTTCTTAAGATTTCTTCATCAAACTTTCAAATTGTATTGCTTATGGCATAAGGGTCATGATGCCGCCAACGTTTGTTGGTCAAGGTCATATTTGACAGAGTTATGCCCCTTTTTACACTTTTTAGATTTTGTCACAAAATTGTTGGTTATTCTGACAAAGCATAAGAAGGCGACACAAGTGCTGAACACCCATCTAGTTTAAAATAGACATGTTGCCAGCACCGTTTGGTGTCGTTTGCCTTATCAAGATAATATGTATACATAAATCAGGAATCTTGCATTCTACATTAGTCTAATAAATCCTAATATAAACAAAACAAAAAGTTGATTATGCAATGCAAGAAGATTCAATTGTTTTCCATTAGATATTTAGATGTGCATGACTTGTTTTCTCCTCTGTTCTGTTCTGTTCTGTTCTGTAACAACTCGACATTGTTTTCCTGTGTAATTACAGGCACGTTTAAGGTGAAGGCTGGGTTGGCACAGATGGCTAAAGGAGGCATTATCATGGACGTCACCACACCCGAGGAGGCCAGAATTGCCGAAGAGGCAGGGGTATGGTTTTTATTTTTAAAAAGTCTCACTTTTAATACAATGTACACGAGTCAGAAACAATGAGAGGATGTATGTTTTGCTAATGGAAGCAAGGTCGTTACTGTTGATTAAGCTTGTATTGTTTTTCACCCCCACCGTCCTCGCCCACACCCCCTCCCCCAACATTCCTGCTCTGTTGAAAAAACTGTTTTTGCAATAACTGGCCTAAGATTATCGACCATAGTCGCGTTCTGAAATTTTCAGAGACATCATTATTATACAGGTAAGGTATAATGCCGCATTAGTATTAGTATTAGCTGATTAGTATTAGTATTAGTATTAGAAGGGAAGCAACTCCTGTATGCAGTTGGTTATTTCTTAAATTGACTCTCCCAGTCAAAATATGAAAAGTAATATTTGGAAAGTTATTATTTCGTACTGGTGGCAGGAAGAATTGTTGTATTGGGTTAAAGGCTATTATTTTCTCTACCCTTTGTACACACACATATTTCAGCAGGATTTTTATTTGAATTTTTTTTTTTGCATAATTCCACTTTAAAACGATGGCTGGCGTTGATACGTGAATTTTGGTTTTGAAATATTATAGTGTAAAGGGATCACTGGTTTGATATATGTACGAGTAAACAGAAAGCATGCCTACATGTTTTGGTTATGAATGGTTGACTATATTAATGTTAGTGTTACAGTCTTTCCAATAAATCATCTATTTTCTCCGCAGAACTAAAGGCAATTAATTGATCTCCTCTAGACCTTGCTGATCAGACTCTTTTATCAGCTCTTCGTGCCTTATACATTGAGAAGTTTGAGAATCCCGTTGTGTGTTATTTACTGGAGCGGATTTCTGCTCTTTCTGAAAACAACAGAGTTATCTTCTCCTGACTATCTAACCACATTGGTATTAAAGGCAATGAACTGCATGGCAGACAAAAATGCTAAATCAGCATTATCTTTACCTATCTCTGATTTAAAAGTTTCGTACACTGATTTCTTGATTTGATTTTATAACCTTTAAGGTCCGTCCATAAGGGCATACACTGATTTCAAATCTTCTATTTTAAGTTATACTAGTATACAGGCTTCTTGGCAGTCCGATTGGCTTGGTGAAAATTCTGATATGCTTCATTCTCACGATCAAACCAATTCCTAGTGAATGGCATCCTGCATACACAACTAGCCGCCGAGAAGAAATAATACTAGCACGTTGTAAAATTGACCATAAACGAACAACCCATTCCTGGCTTCAAACTAGAGATGCTGCACCAGAATGAACCCCCTGAATCAATCTGTACCCAATAAAATATATTCTTATTTACTGCATTGATTTTGAACCAAATAGCTCGAAACACTACGGGGTTAATAGTGCTTGTTGACACTATCAGTCCTTCGAACAAATAAATTGGTCTTTTCAGTAAACTGTAATTTCAATGTCTTGCTTACTCGACCAGCATTTACACGGCTTGTTTATGCATACATGTATATTTTATTTGAACAATACTTTCATGACTATAATTTTAAATTAATATCTCTAAATTAAATCGATCTGGCTCTAGCTGTTGTTTCATGCTTGCTTCTAACGTTCACTTCATATATGCTTTAAATGTGCACTATATGACCTTGGAAGTCGATACGCTATAAAACACCATTCTTTCATTCATTTTAATATTGATATACATTTTTTTATAACTGCTATTACCTAAGAAGATGAATGTTTAACCTAATGGAAGGTTGAATATTCAACATTAGTGTATGTTTTTCTACTCGCAGGCTTGCGCTGTGATGGCTCTAGAGAGAGTCCCGGCGGATATCCGTCGTGATGGAGGGGTTGCAAGGATGTCTGACCCACAGGTAAGTAGCTGATATGTTTCTATACTGAAACGTGTAATTTCTACCGATATGTTATGCAGCCTTTTCGGTAGAAGAGAATTAAAAGCATGTAATCTACGAGTACACCAAGGGCTTCTACGTATATTGTATTTATTGCCAAGGCATGCACGTTTTTCTAATATACGACCCATTTCAGAAATGAAAACATTTTGCCAGCTAGTGTTATGAACATTTTGACTTGTGTGATTGCGCAATGATTGAAATATATACTTAATATGTTATTCTTAGATGGTTAAAGATATAATGTCAGCCGTGACGATACCAGTGATGGCGAAGACACGAATCGGACACTTTGCTGAGGCACAGATACTGGAAGCTCTTGGCGTGGACATGGTGGATGAATCAGAAGGTAGATACATGTATATAGCAGCGCTTTACCATCTTCTATACATGTATTTGAGGCCTGTAATGGGCTACTTTCACATTTCAAAATAACAAGTTTTTTACAATTGTGAGGAGAAAGGTATTTAGTTTCATGAAGATGACAGATAAACCAGTTAAAATGTCATGAATTGCAAAAAAAACTATCAAATTTCTGTCTGAATTCAGTATGCAAGTCATGAAAAGGGACAAAATCGTTAGATGCTTATCATAAGGGTTCAAATTCCACAATTTTCACAATATCACCTATCGGTTTCTTCAGAATTTTAGGGGGAAATTGCGTCTATGTTCACAGGGAGCCTGCACAAAATTGGTTGAAAAGGCTCAGCATAGTATTGTACAAACTACTGCGTTTACATAATTCCCTGTGATGAACCCAGATAGATAGGCATCATTTAGAATCAATTCTTTCATGTGCTGCTCGGGAATTAAAAAAATTGTCACCGAGTATAGTTGTCATTTGAAGAATAGAAACGTCTTCAGTTATCTTTGTAAAATGTTTTAAATTAGTTAATTGGAAGCGTTTTGGTAAATATGCGAGTAGATGTGTTCTAGCAGATCATTTCGGAAACCACAATTCACTTGGCAATGTCTGGAGTTAATATTGTAACGGAAAACTGTTCACCTCGTAATTTGTTGTTCATTGTTTCCAGTGTTGACACCAGCTGACGAGGATAATCATGTTAACAAACATAACTTTAAAGTTCCGTTCGTCTGCGGAGCACGTGACCTTGGTGAGGCACTGCGCAGAATCTCTGAGGGAGCAGCTATGATTCGAACCAAGGGATTAGCTGGCACCGGTATGAACTTCTGCAGTTGTAGCAGATTTAGAAATAAGACGATTTTACTTTTCTAGTGATGAAAAAAATACATCATGAGGCGTGACTGTACTTAAATGCACTCATTGAATTACCATGTACGATAAACGCCGGAGTGAACGTGTAAGTCACGCCTCATCTGTGTTTGTTGAGCAATATGATATATACAGCATGGTGCCCTGCAAACATACATTTTTTGCCGCTAAATGCACTTAAACAACTCTTTGCAATTAGACTTTGCACTTTTTACTGGACGCTATAGCCCTTGTAAATGTTATTTAAGTTATGCTACATAAATTGTATACAAAACATATCTGAAGTTTATTCAAATTGAAAATTGTCTCTTTTTGCTCATATTATGAAGATATAGAAAATGTACGATTTGTTTACCAAATCCCAAAGGTAAATATTACGCAAAATAGTTCAACATTATAAATGCAACAATGATGGTGGTACAGTAAATGGTATATTTTGTTTCTAACTTATTGTATTTGCTTTGCAATTTAACAGGTGACGTTGCAGAAGCGGTCACACACACCAGAACGATCAACAAACAGATCAAAATCGCAAAGGCGCTGGATTCAGACGAACTTTTCACCTACGCTAAAGAACTTCGCGTTCCTATTGATCTTTTACAGAAAACTGCAGAACTCGGCCGACTTCCCGTCGTAAACTTTGCTGCAGGAGGAATAGGTAAGCGAAATTTCAGTAGAAAATAGGCAATTTCTTTTGTGAGCTAAGGCGATATTTTGCACAGGCCTTTTGGCTCAGTAGGGCGATTCTGGTTCAAAGTATCTCTTGAATGCATTTTTTCATATTCACATACTAAAGGCCCCCGGACCGTGTTGATACCGCGAAAACGGGTACTGTACCCCTGAACTGACAAAATCGGTTTTACGCGGTTATCGTAGAGCATGAGTTAATCAGGAATAGAAACAAGATATACGTTTCGTCCAGAGTCGCCCTACTGAAACTAAAGGTCTGTGATATTTTAGACTCATTGAAGTATAAAAATTTGTAATTCAGGTTCAGAAAATAACTTATAGCTGATATAGAGATATGCACCAAACAACATGCATCTCGGTATTTAAATATGAGTCAAAAGTAGAATACCGGTATTGCAGAAGCATACTGCAATGGGAAATATTCAAGCGATTTTAATTATCTGGCGAAGATTACAACACCTCAAAACTTAAGTTATCTTTTCCTAAGTTAAAATCCGTTTGAATATCTTTGATAAATTCTTTATGGTATTCATTGAAATATTAAAGTATACCGCTATTGATGCTTTGTTCATTATTTGACTTGTATATACATGTACATGCACGTACATTTGTATAAGTTAAGCATTCATGTTCTTTCAGCTACGCCGGCAGATGTTTCTCTTATGATGCAACTTGGTGTTGACGGTGTCTTCGTCGGCTCAGGTGTTTTCAAAAGCTCAAACCCACAAGAAAGAGCCGTTGCCATGGCACAAGCTGTTACACATTATAAAGATGCTAAGAAACTTGGTGAAATCAGCAGCAACCTCGGGAAAGCAATGATGGGAGTTCCTAGAAACGAGGCTATAGCCAATGGCGGGAACTCGTACGGATGGTCCGTGAAAGGAGACAAGTCTAAAATATGGAATACGACACTTAGTGATCCTGAAAAACTTGTGAAAAATGTTTGAAATACATTTGATGTGACATATTTGAACTAACACCCGTAACAGACGTTCATGTATGTACACTCATGTTATGCATGCAATGCAGTTTATAGAAGCGCAGGCATGTGTGTATGCTTTAATTACTTAATCAGTTTAAATATAGATCTATGAAAGACGTAATGCAATGAACTACACGTTGTATATCACTGTGTTAATTTAGTGGACGTTCATGTAAACATGTAAATCTTGTTCTGTTGTCAGTTAGATGGATCTAGCATCCTTATTGATATAATGATTGCTTTGCTTTTTGTTCACAATTCAAGTGACATTTCTAATAACGTAGATATCAAAATCTTATTACACTATGTATTCATTAACAATGTACATTCATATGTATATTATAGGTACAATGTTAAGTCGGCCTGTTTAAACTTGAATCTTTCATATGCGTTTCCCTTGTTAAGGACTTACCTGCCTGAACAGGCCTGCCATTTTTTGAATAAACAGATGTGTATCTATTTGCACAGCTTGTGTTTTCAATATAGAACATATTACGACATATTAGTACCCCTATCGTGCACAGGGAATGAAAAGCCTGTTTAGTAAATACATTATAGGCTCAACATCTTTGGACATTTGTCCGGTACATGACAATACAATTTTTATTTATTGTCGGATAGGGTTTAAACAAACTTGCAGCGCCTTTATGCGTAGTAGTCAAGATTTCTACCAAACCTTATACTCCAAATCATGTCCAAGATACAGTTCCAGTTTCTACATACATAACATACATTGTAGAAATATGGCAAATAGCAAAATAGCATGTATAGCAAATAGCAAAATCCTTCTCTCAGCCCCGAATATATACTGAACAAAATAAGTAACCTCCGCTGTGCTGAAGTGCAGAGTGTACGTAAGTATGAAAAGAAGGGTTAAATTATTTTTACATGTATTCCAAGAATATTTCAGTGTGAATTTGTTTGTAAAATTTTATTGCTCTACCTTCACTGAAAACTGATGAAATGGTTGATTAGATGTTGTAGGGGCCGTAGACCAAAATCACACATTAATACCGGGTATGGCCACTTTGAGCATCGAGTACTGCTTGGAATCGTTGGCGCATGGAACCGACAAGTGTGTTGATTTCGGCCTGTGGATGTTGTTCCACTCCTGGATTAAGGCTTGTGTAAGTTCATTGATGTTTGACGGTGGAATAGGGCGACGTCTAACACGCTGGTCCTAATTATCCCACGGGTGTTTGAGCCCTGCCATCACTCCGATAAATGGAAAATCTCGACTCGTTGGAGAAGAGAACGCTATTCCAGTGTTGCCTTATCAAGCGATGGTGTGTACATGCCCAATTAACACGATTTACGCAGTGACGTCGCGTCAATACACAGCCAACGTAAGGACGACGTAAACTTAGACCACCCTCGCGCTTTGGCAGATATTCGGTTGTTCTGTGCACCGGCGGTATTAACAGCAGCGGTAGTGGCAGTTTGAAAACGATTTCGTAGGTGTGTGTTCATGATAAAGGGGTCTTGACCAGGCGTTGTGACCCGCGGACGTCCACTGCGTGGTAAATCTTCCGTACACCCTGTTGCTTGAAAACGTTGCCTAAGGTTTCGAATAGCACGGCTAGAACTGCCAACAACCCTAACAACCTCATTCGTCGCCATACCAGCATGAAGCATGCCCATGGCACGTTCACGTAAATTCGGTGGATTCTAGGCATATCAAAAAGAAAGAAAACTTAATAACAAAAAATTTCAGCGTCTTTCTCATATTGACAACAAAGTCTATAAAATAAGACTGAAAGGTTTGATTTTATAAACACGAAATATACTGGTGCGTGCTTTTTTGTGTGTGTAATGCGTACAATCTAATTATGATTGTTGTTTTTTTGACACATAATCGTTCGCGCCATTGGACATGTTGATTTCTTTTTATAACATTAAAAAATATGTATAGAAATCGGGAAGTTTCTTATTTGGTTCAGTATATGTGAAAAGATGCAAAGGGTCACAGAAGTGGTTGGACTGAAAACTGAAGGTTCTCATCTCTTTTGTAGCAACATTTCTTGTTTTATTCAAATATTCTACACCATGTCTGAAGTGACATGGCTCCGGATGGATGGACAGGCAGGCAATGGAAAAACTATAATTTGTCACCGTCGGCAAGGGATAACAACCTGTTGTTTACTATTAACACTTTAAGCATCTGCCGAGAGTCGAAATTGATCTGGTCTTGTATATGGTATAAAAGTATATATCATTTTTGCAAAGTGAGCATTTGTTCAAAGTCCTGTTTAATTCCAAAAAGGAATCAGAATATAATAGAGTAGACATAACTTGCACTCTTCCGGTACACCCTTCTGCCTATGGGACTGCTAAAGGATGCAGTACTTTTCTGTTTATCTTTCTGAATATTAATGTAAAGCAATGATGCAGGTCCTTCTATATAAGGCATAGGTTGTTTTTTTTTTAAATCTGGCATGCCTCTTTACAGCATACATTAATTGCAGTTTAACTTCCACTTCAACATTATAACTGCAAACTATACAGGTGGGAAGTTTACCTTGCCATCATTCCTGTACAGGACCAGGAGTTGACTTATTCACAACATTACCACATAAAGATTTGCTGACAGAGAACCATGACAAACACATAGATGTCTAATGATTTTTCCGGTTAGCAAACCTTAACCGTAACCACTTCACCACCGAGTCCAATAGCATTTGCTACAAATACAACAACAACTGTAAGAGTGTCTACGTTTAATTTACGTCAAAATTCAACATTTCTACGCACATAAGTACAGTGTATAACAATCTAAAACGTTCTGCAAGTGAATAAATAAAACAATGATCAAACTTGAATGAAACAGTTCATTTCTTTAACCAAAAGTTAATAAATAACCTCAACAGTCATGCATACCAAGAGAATCACAGGTTTATATTTGATACCACTTGATTAGTAACAGTTTCATAATTGAATCATAAGTTACATGTAATTTCCATACTCAATGAAGGTCAAGAATGATGCTGATAATGTAGTACAATACTCTGAAAAAAATGTAAATAATGGCTCATGCTGTGTTATTTCTCTTACTGAACAATATAATAGGGTTCTTAATAAGTAATGTGATCCAGAAAGCAAAATTTGCTAGTCATGTTTCCGATCATACAGTTTCTAAGGTCTTGCCTTCATCTAAAGGTCTCCAATTTTGTCAATTGGAGATAATAAAAAACTTGACAAGACAGAGTTATGGTTCTTTGAGAGTGCACATACTCTCAGTGTTAATGACCACTGTGTGAAATAGTAAGTCAATCCATAAAATAATTTTAAAGTTATGTTCAGCACAAGAGAAGTTGAAAAAGGGAGACAATTCAAAATTTGTAGAATAGTACAATTGACACTGCATTTTCTTTTAATGTCCTGGAACACTGTATCGAATATAAAGTAAATCCATTAAATAGCTATGGATTTATGTCAGAGACAAGCATGATGGACAGACAGAAGGACATACATCAGACAAAGCAGTCACTATGTGATCTCCCCTCTGGGAGCATAATCAATCAGACTAAAATTAACACAAGACCTTTCACTATTACAAGAAAGTTTTCCCACATCTAGTAGACTATAAAGAGCTGAAACTGTATCACTCACAAACTCCTGTGAAAAGAAATTGATGTAAGAACCAGAAAGCCCTTTGCTGGTATAAACTTTACTTATGGTACGAACAATTCTTAACTAAGGGTAAGTTTTCAAGACACCCAAAGTGTGAGACTATTGTATTGTATGTCTTACATAAGAAAACAGCTGCTGTCATGGAGTTGATGCAGTGACAGACTGGTATTCTAACAAAGTAGATGTAAACTTCTTACCTACAAAGGTCTTGAAATAAGATATTTATCTAATGCCATTGCAACATCAATATCTACAATAGGAAATGTTTACTACATGTACACAACTAGTTTTTGTTGTTTAACTGATGGCATGAAACATTAGAATAAATCATAGGTAACATTATGCAAATATAAGGCACTGAACCAAACACAACAAACCAACTTTTACTACTTAAATAACCCCACAGTTATGTGTAAGTTCCAGTGTGCATACTTCAGTTAAATATTTATATTTTGGAATAACAGCAAGCAAATGAACAATATGAAATACATTTTACATAACACTTATGCTCAAAACCCTGTACAAACATTGTATATTAACTGGTTGGTGAGAATGTGCCAGTTACTTGCAGTTGATAGTTTACTAAATCAATATGATGTTGAATGACATGCTTAAAATGTCTTATTTCTACAAGTGACCATATCCTAGGTACACATCATTTTTGATCAGCTGTACTGGAAATCATTGTGATTTTGACCTTCTGAAATTCATAACCAGCTGGTTTCCTGAATTGGTCAGGACCTGGTTCCCTTGAAGGTCCAAGGACCCTTAGACAAACCCTGCTATAGGCAATGCCAGTTTTGGGGTGATAAAATGTCTCAACAAAGTTTTATGGCCATAGAACTAGTTATTGTAGAAGTTGTAAACAAAAATAAGTTTAAACATCATTTTCAAAATACGCGAACAATAAATTAAGAATTTCGTATCACTGGAAATCTTAACTAGATGCCCATGTGCAACATGTCGAGCCCTACAGATGTCAAAAGGACTAACTTCTGACCAAGTAGAGATCGGTCAAAATACACCTAAATATTGGATGTAACATGTTTGTTGTACCACAGAAAGGTGGTCTCGATTTTTCTCTACGGCCAGAAATAATAAAGTTACAATATAAGCTATTTATAGTAAAAACAAAGGAAAGTAATTCTTAAAACAAGGGTAGCTCATGGTGGTGAACATTTGTGCCAAGTTACATCAAAATCCCTCCATGCATGAAGAAGAAATGCTCCAGACAAAGATATTCTTGAATTTGACTTTTAACCTCTAAATGTGACTTTGACCTAGGGACCTAATTCTCGCGCATGACACGCTATCTCATGATAGTGAATATTTGTACCAAGTAACATCAAAATCCCTACTGTAGATATGCTCCGGACGAAGTCATTCTCGAATTTGACCTTTAACCTCTAAGTGTGACCTTGACCTTAGACCTAGGGACCTGATTCTTGCACATGACACTCCGTCTCATTATGGTGAACATTTGTGCCAAGTTATTTAAGAATCCCTTGATCCATGGATAAGTTACAGCCCGGAAAAACTCGGATGGACGCACACACGGATGCACATACACCGAACCACCATTGTGACAACTATATCGAGCTCACCGCAAGCAGACTCGACAAAAATGAATATGTAATGATAAAATCTATGACAGGCGGTCACTTTTCTACAATCATGCAAAACATTCATGCCTTTATTTTAAATAGCATTTTACAATACTTCCATAACAAAGTAATTGCATTTTACAATACTGCAGTTACAAGGTAATTACAAGTAATGTTTCAATTACTATTACATAAATACAATTAGTAATTGTTATAAAGTAGCCAGAATTTAATGATTGTCACTGAATACATACACATTGCACACAAAATATGCATGTGTTCCACATGATACAGTCAAACCTGAGAACAAAGACCGCTGTTGGGAAGCTACACATGCGGTCTTTGTTTGCATGTGGTATTTATTGATAGAATGTCAGAAATAGCGCTCATTTGTATGTTATATGATGATGACATTACTATCTTATGTATTTGTATATGTATGAGTTTGGATACTGCAATAGAAGTTGAACACAGACACAACGTGTTGTATATAGATCTACTTTGAAATATTCATCATCTCACTACCATTTCAATATTGGTGCTGTGACAAAAAACCGTTAAGATAGAGAAACTACGTTCGATCCACGAAGGACATCACAAAGTTATTTCGAGTCAGTTGAGAAAATTGTAAAAGCAAAAGAAAATTCAGATTGGATCCAGTTCAAGACTATCTTTGATTTAATATTGCAGAAACTCGAAATGATAGAATCATTTAATGAGAAAATTTTAGAAGTAACAATTCATGGAATAAAAGTGTTTATACAAAAAATATTTAGCACACTATGATCTCCCTGCTGGTCTTTTAACACAGGCTTGACTGTACACAAAATATGCACAGGTTAATACATTGTTCATCAAATACAGTATGCACACATGTTACATGAACCGGATATATATACACTTGCCGCCGCTATCTGTGGAAAATGGGGTTTTGTTAAGAACAGGATTATGTGTAATTGTCTATAAGAATTAAGGTCAAAAGATATGAAACTTGTTCAAAGACCTTTGTAAAGTACATTGCATTCAAAGCATTCTCTGGTTCTGCAAGCCCTGGAGGGAGGATGGGAGGGGGTAATTTCAAAGAAATACATGACCTTGTATATTTGATCATGAATAATATTGTAACTTTTCAAAATGATATGTATAGAATTAAAAAAGCATGACCGCTCATGCTGGATAATTATTCTATGACATTTCAAAAGAAAGCCATTTTGAGTATTTCCATTTTAGTCTGGAAAACTGTGACAAAATTCTAGTTAACAAGAGCTGTCACATGACAGCACGCTCGACTATTCGAAAGCTTGTTGGTAAAATGGGGTTTTGTCTAAGAACAAGAGATGTGAATGTCTATAAGAATTAAGGTCAAAGATATGAAACTTGTTCAAAGACCTTTGTAAAGTACATTGCATTCAAGGCCTTACTCTGGATTCTGCAAGCCAACTGGAGGGAGGATGGGGGGATAATTTCAAAGAAAACATGACCTTGTATATTTGATCATGAATAATTTTGTAACTTTTCAAAATGATATGTATAGAATTAAAAAGCATGACCGCTTCATGCTGCATAATTATTCTATGACATTTCAAAAAGAAAGCCATTTTGAGTATTTCCATTTTAGTCTGGAAAAACTGTGACAAAATTCTAAGAAAAAGGGCATAAAATGTCAAAAATCAAAAACATTGGTGAAGATGTGACAGAAAACGTTCGATAGTATTCTATCTTTAACAACAGATTCAAAGTAAAAAGGGACACAAACTATCAAAAATCAAAACAGAGTATGGGGTTGTTTCCTCAGGTGTAGAGTTGATGGTAAACATATATTTTGAGTTTCAAGCAAACCTTATATGTTTCAAGATATTGAATTACAAAAAAAAATACCAAAACTTCTAAGTAAAAAGGGGCATAAACTGTCAAAAATCAAAACAGAGTATGGGATGTTTCCTCAGGTGTATAATGTTGATGTTAGACACATACTTTGAGTTTCAAGTCAATACCTTATATAGTATTCAAGATATTTGAATTTACAAAAAAAACCAAAACTTCTAAGTTAAAAAGGGGCATAAATCTGTCAAAAATCAAAACAGAGTATGGGAATTGTTTCCTCAGGTGTATATGTTGATGGTAGACACATACTTTGAGTTTCAGTCAAACCTTTGATAGTATTCAAGATATTTGAATTTAAAAAAAAATTAACCAAAAATTCTAAGTTAAAAAGGGGCATCAATCGTCAAAAATCAAAACAGGTTATGGGGATTGTTTCCTCAGGTGTAGATGTGATGGTAGACACATACTTTTAGTTTCAAGTCAATACCTTTGATAGTATTCAAGATATTTGAATTTATAAAAACTTTAACCAAAAATTCTAAGTTAAAAGGGGCATAAATCTGTCAAAAATCAAAACAGTATGGGGATTGTTTCCTCAGGTGAAGATGTTGATGGTAGACACATACTTTGAGTTTCAAGTCAATACCTTTGTAGTATTCAAGATATTTGAATTTATAAAAAACTTTAACCAAAATTCTAAGTTAAAAAGGGGCATAAATCTGTCAAAAATCAAAACAGAGTTATGGGGATTGTTTCCTCAGGTGAAGAGTTGATGGTAAACATATAGTTTGAGTTTCAAGTCAATACCTTTGATAGTATTCAAGATATTTGACTTTTGAAAAACTTTAACCAACGCAGCGACGCCGACGCCGACACCGACGCCGACGCCGACGCTGGGGCGAGTGCAATAGTCTCCTTATTCTTCGAATAGTCGAGCTAAAAAGGGCATAAATAGGTCAAAAATCGAAAACATTGGTGAAGATAGTGACAGTTAAGTTTCAAGTCAATTCATTCGATAGTATTCTATCTTTAACAAAAAATTCAAAGTTACAAAGGGACACAAATCTATCAAAAAATTAAAACAGAGTTATAGAGATTGTTTCCTCAGGTGTAGATGTTGATGGTTGACACATACTTTGAGTTTCAAGTCAATACTTTTGATAGTATTCAAGATATTTGACTTTATAAAATCTTTTACCAAAAATTCTAAGTTAAAAAGGGATATAAATCTGTCAAAAATCAAAACAGAGTTATGGGGATTGTTTCCTCAGGTGTAGATGTTGATGGTAAACATATAGTTTGAGTTTCAAGTCAATACCTTTGATAGTATTCAAGATATTTGAATTTATAAAAAACTTTAACCAACGCAGATGCCGACGCCGGGGCGAGTGCAATAGCCTCCTTATTCTTCGAATAGTCGAGCTAAAAATGATCTGAAACTTCAGAACAAGAAACATGGCTGATTATTGAAAAGTAACCTTTACCCAGATTGTGATCAGCCTGCACATACATGCAGTCTGCTAGTATCTCCCTTGTTCTGTATTCAGTTAATTTTTAGTGAGCACCCCTACAAACAGACAATGGTACTGTCCAAATTCAAGTTCACTTTGGAAATTTAGTGTGTTCAGAGTTGAACTCCAGTAGTTCTGCTGCAAGGTGTCCAAATCTTTACATTTTTTTGCATTTCTAAACAAATCAGACAGAATAAGATTCAATTTGAAACATGCTTGAGAACAGCCAAGTGCTTCTATGGAAACCAAGGCAGAGAAGCTGAAAAGTGCCTCTGGTTACAAATTTCTCCATTTAGTTACTCGTAAGTTAAAAGTCACTCTTTGCGGGTTTAAAAAAAGATTTAAACATTTCACAAAGAAAAAAAGACAACAAAACCTTTGTTCTTCCCTTATAATGGGTATTTCATTCAATTTTTACTTTGAGCTGCGCTGATTCTTTTTGTAACGCTATGCACAGCAGTATGAATTTGATCTATCAATTAATTTTATATAGAGTATGATATTGCAATACAGCTTCCTTCCTGGTTCAAGATGATCTTTAGATATGTACATTATATTAAGAGTCAAAGTAAACTATCACTGACCAAGCTTCCATTTCTTTAATGAAACTCTTTAACTTAAAATTAAGATACACAATGTGTATCAAAAGATTTAAAATAATCTATTTACTAGCACATTTCTTGTTAGATTTCACAGATGCAGCAAACATGTGAACTGCAGGATAACCTTTTATTCCCATATCATCATACATTTGAACATTTTAGAGTCAAATGCTGCAAGTAAAAGAAGTTTACAAAGTAATTATATACACATTTCATCTCCTGGCTAACATAATCAAGGACACAGGTCATCTCATTTCCAAATTTCATCAAAATATTAATTTTGTTGAAAGTCATACGTATGTGACATATTCCATTAAAATGGACCCATCGCAGGATTGTGTTATTTCTATAACTTACAACTGATGGGATGTTGTGTTGTCATTCTGGTAATTGAAGTGTAACTTTGCAAAGGTAGGAATGGTCTAGATCTAGTTCATGTATTCCTTTACTGAAATATGTCTAATCTAAAGTTAACCTGGCTGAAAATTACATTCAAAATGATAAACAGTAAGTGGTTGTGAAATTAAACTCCAACATGACTCATTCTGTATGTCAGTTAAAGAAGGAAATCAATTGTTGTAAAATCTGCATTCTGTTAAAACCTACATTTTGAAGTGCGAGTCTTTTTGCGTATTGATATTAAATTCTTCCTTGTGACTCACTAATAAAATTTAATGTCCGCATAAAAAAACAGCGCATTTTTATCTCTTTTTTTATATTTAGTCATGTTAGAATTTAAAAAATATCCTGTAAGCATTGTTCATCATCTAATAATCAACACTTGGTCATTCAGCTGCATAATTCTTGATGGTTCAGCTGCTTAGTTATGTATGTACATGTATACTAACTTATTCATAAAGTTTATTACTGCAAAACAAAACTCCAGATTGTGGTTTATTAGATAATGAACACTGCTGATACAGATAAATAGCAAATAATCTAAAGCAATTTCACAGAGTGGGTGCCTTTATATTAACAATGCCACATTCATAGCTAATAACCAGTACCAATATATCATTGGAAAAAGAAATTTCTGCAGCCTGCAGCCATCAGAAGTTAAAAATTTTACTTCAAACAAATACTTCCTGAAGAACTTGTTTAATTCCCACACAATATACAAATACAAAACAAAGACAAAGAAAGCAAAATGGACAAAAGTAAAATCAGGATGATAAGAATGTTTATACTAAATAAAGGCTTCAGACTTCACAAGTTCAGAAGCTGCCATTTTCAAAATATGACATAGCAACAATTTTATCTGCCCTAAAATTCTAGTTTTCCTCAGTACTATGTCTGAGTGATAAATAAATAAGTTGCATTTATATAAAAGCCTGACATAAAATTTGCTACTATTCATTCCAAGGGTCACACAGCACTTCCAGTTACACCAGACAACTCTAAACACTCAGTGCTTTTAAAAAGCATTCTGATAAACTAAAATGTTTAAATTTACATTTTAAGTAAAACACATGTAATGTTAAGTCATACACCATTAGCACTTTAGCACTTGACAGCCATATTAAATTATAGTGCTTCTTTCTAATTAATGTAGTTTCAGAAGCAGAATAAATTAGAATACAAACATATCTGATTTAGTATTTGGTCCCTACAAAAATGAGGATTCTAGTAAATTGATTAACTATATTTCTCTTCTTCTAATTTTGTTCAGTATTTTGACAACACTTTAAAAGAGCAAAAAGTTAAAAACAATGAAAAAAGCAGGACATTTTGCTTAAGATAGTAACAAAATTTGTAAAACACACAAGTTAGTAACTTAGTACCAGTACGTCAAATTCTGGGCTAATCAAAAAGTGTGAGAAAAATCTGATTATATACATACATGTACTACTATTTACTTACATTAATGAAAAATCAACTTTCATACCACAAAAGACTTTCTCTTATCAAACACAAAATTTCTAGAATGGAATAAATTAGGCATGCCATGTCAAAACTGTTCATAACAGATTTTTTGTCACTACAATAAGAATCTAACATCAATATCTTTCATTTAATCTATTCACAAGAAGTGAAGAAAATGTTGTTTTCTATTTAACATGTATATTTTAAGAGCCTAATTCTCTTGTGGTATATTTATATCAATCTGTGTTCCGCCAAACTTGATCCTCATTAGTTTTGGGCATACAAGACGATCACTGTTCCCGCCATCTGTGTAAAGAGATCTTGAAGCACGCCCAAGTGATTGTCTTCTTGTTGAAGTTGTTGGAATAAAGGGCCGGTATTTTGTACAGTTTAAGGGACTCTCCTCTCCATCAGAATCACTATGGTCGCTTGACTCAGGGGTAGCCGTTACAGAGTTTAGAGGACTTTCCAACTTAAAACAAACACTCTCTGACTTTGTGTTTTCTAGTTCCTTTACTAAGACTGGATCTCGTCGCATTTTAATAGTTATTTTCGGGACTTTTTTAGGTGGTGATATATTTGCCCACAAGTTCCTGTACTCTGCCATGTCTTCATTTAAAGCGTTTATTTTCTTCCTCAGAGGTTCTCCGAATTTTGGAGATCCCACATCCCCAAAACTTAACCTACGCTTCCTGTTTTTCAAATAGCAAAGTCTTTGAGAATTCCTGCTCCTATGCCTAGGAGAGCTGAAAGAGCTATGGTGCTTGTTATTTGATTTTAAACTATCTCCTAAACCTTCAACATCTATTTCTTCACTTTCGCTACCATTTTCTATATGATTATCACAGTCATATGAATTGTGTCCACTCAAACCACCAAACTTCTCAAACACATTGCTGCCTATGTAAGAACTACCCCCTGATTTCCTAGATACTGAGAATTTTTGAGAATTACCATGATGTTCCAAATGTTCAGCACTCTTGTCTTCATCAAACATGTCATTATAACCATTAATCTCTGTTACTCCATTTACCAGAGCAGGCTCTACTTTCACACTTCCTCTCTTGTTCCTATTTCTTGGACTTTGCCTCAGTGGCTTTTTCAGTTCTGATGATAGTGATGACAATGACTTTGTTCCATGTACATTTTTTGTCATTTGTTCTGTATCATACGACGTATTAAATGAACTAAGTTTTGGACTAACCCTGCTATTTTTGTATGAGGTATCATAGGTTGGTTCCGAATCATATGGAGTCAAATGTGGCATTTCTGCTGGCGGGGCTTTTAACTGCTCTATTAAAGTTGGACAATCAAGCGCACTTTTCGATTTGTTTCTTCGTGCAATCTCTGATAAAGTTTCTTCATCTGAATCAATGACATTTTCCATCACATCGATCTGAAGCTGAGTAAAAATGTTCCTACTTTCTAAATCATTTCTCACTTTGAAAGTAATTTCTGGGTCCCCAGTTTCTATAACACTTGCTTCATTATTGAGATTCTTATGAGATTGGTTTACAAGCTGCTTGTCATCAGTCTGTGTGCCTTCTTTGTTCTTAAATCTTGGACTGTGCCTCAACCCTGCTTGTAATAACCCTGACTGTCCACTTTCATGTGTAGAATTTGGTACACAGTCTACGTTTAATCTCAAAGCTCTTCTATGACTTAACTTTTTTGTTCTTTTTCCATGCCTGGAGTGTCTATGAAATACTGGTCTACTTTTATTCACCACTTTCCTTACATTTATATCAATCTTCTGATCAGACGGTGGCTTGTTCACAGTGATATCAGCTAGTGGTCCTGACAGCCCATTACTGACTATATTTTCAACCATATCTACTTTATCTGAAAAAGTGTTCACATGCTGCTTTGGCAATTTACATTCACCGCCAACCTTTGAGTGTCCTTCAGACAGGCTCTTCAAATACGACTGTGAAGACAAATGTTTCCTTGGTGACAACCGTAGCTCACTTACTTTAATGGACTGGCTCTTTCTTAAAGGAGATGGTATTTTTCCTCCAAGGTTAACTTTTGGCTCTGGGAGACTTATACCTTGTGCAAGCAGAATTTCTGCATCATACCTTGTGATGCCACGTCGCTTTAACTCAGCTTTTGACAACAGATGAGCCTGTTTCTTCAAATTGCCATCACGTATATCCCAATTTTCTGCATTGAAATAGTAAAGTGAAATAAATCAAAACAAATTCATTTGACACAGTTTTCCAATATATGACTGGATCCGAGGTCAATAAACTTAGTAAAGTTTTATAATGATTTAACACTGAATTTGTAATTTATGTTAATTCTGATCAGCCTTGAGCTGTAAAGCATGGTTCTCAGTCGCTGTGTTTTATATTCTTCAGAATTATTTAGACTTAACTTGTACGCATTCCAATAATAATGAACATTTTTTGCCAACATTTCTGATTGAATAAATCATTTTATCTAATTTCTGTCATTGTATATAATGTTGTTTACAATGCAACATTTAAAACTTCAAGCAGAATTGCCTAACTGTTACAAAATACGATTGTCAGCAGTCAACTCTCAATTTAAGCAAAGTAAAGGGAAGCAACTCTGGAGTGACTGATGCAATATGGCTGGTTATAGAACAGGCCCAATGGTAATATTGGTTTGAAATTCTTTTAGTTGGAGACCAGACAAATCTAAATTGTGCAATTGCCAGGGCAGTAACTTCACAGCGACTTGGTTAATTTGTCTGGTTATCGAACTTGGTTTCGAAAAAAATGCAGCAAGTTTCAAAGTTAAGACCAGACAACTCTTAATTAAATCATAGTCCAACTTCAACAAGGCAGGACCAATTGCTTTCATTATGAAGTTAAAAAAGAAATTACAGCCATAAACCTACCATTACTGCCAACAACACCATTGACGTGAACGAAGGCTGATCTGTAATTTGCAGCCTGTCTCTTCATTCGGTGTAGACGATCATCTGTGTCCCTTAAACGATAACCCTTATCCACATCTGGACTGGTTGGATCTGCTGGCCTGAACGCTCCAATCTTCCTCCTAATGGAAGAAATAATCAAGTTCTTATGAGATCTGTAGCGTCACAGTTAGTGGGTGTATAGGTTTGCCTATGCATGGTTTGCTGAGCCTATATCCTGAACACACAGGCTCTTCACATTTACCAATAAAATAAAATTATTTCTCTAGCGTATCAAAATATTACAAGGGCAAAAGGAAACATAGAAACAAATAAAACTAGAGCTATCACTAAATGTGATTAATACCCCCAAAAGACTGCTTTATAAACTGAAGAAGTTTGTAGTAACATAATACCTTGCAAACAAACTAAAAAGAGATATTGTTCTTAGCAGTTTCTCTCATTGTGCTTGACCATTGTATGAAGTTGTATTGAATTCCAACCAGTAGTTTTCAAGTTATGCTCCGGACAAGGAAAACTAACAAAGGGCAATAACTCAGTAAATACTCAAGATAGAGTTATAGTTCTTGTACACTGCACTTCCTCTGAGTGTGCTTGATGAAGTTGTATTGAATTCAAACTAGTAGTTTTCAAGTTATGCTCCAGACAAGGAAAAGTCACAAAGGGCAATAACTCTGTAATTAGTCAAGATGGAGTTATGGTTCTTGTGCACTGCACTTCCTCTCAATGAGCTTGACCATTGTATGAGGTTGTATTGAATTCCAACAAGTAGTTTTCAAGTTATGCTCCGGACAAGGAAAAGTAACAAAGGGCAATAACTCTGTAATTAGTAAAGATGGAGTTATAGTTCTTGTGCACTGCACTTCCTCTCAATGTGCTTGACCATTGTATGAAGTTGTATTGAATTCCAACTAGTAGTTTTCAAGTTATGCTCCGGACAAGGAAAATGCAACAGACCGTCCGACCAACCACCGGGTGACTCCTATATACCCCCCTAAACTTCGTTTTAGGGGTATAAAAATTATTAATCCTGACAAGTAACATGTATACTAAAATCTGAAAAATGTTATTGTTAAAGGATGAGAAGTACAAATGATAAAACTCCAAAGTAGGTTCTTGATGTCTTGGTATATGAATTTAATTATTTGAAACCCATAAAAGAAATCTGACCAGGACTGCCACAATCCCTACATGTACTCTCAGCTTAGATACCAGTCAGAAGTCTAGAACCAGTTGTTGGGAGTGGTTATTACAAATTGCTAAAATTTGAATCTATAATCCATGTAAAGTAAATAGGTTTTAACTAACTTAGCAATGTGAAAAGGTCGTGCAGGAAACTTAGAATGATAAATGTATTGTACTGAAGGTATACCTTTCACAAGTCTCACATTCACACAGGGAGTTACTGTCACCAAAGAAATCTTCTCCATAGAAACATGTAATTTCTTCTCCTTGCTTGATATCACGTAATACCTTCACACATGCTGTGTCCCGACCAGTAGATACAAACTAAGAATTTGTAATCATAGTTGTTATAAAGCATAAAAAACTTTCAATCTTCAATATTGATTATTTTCAAATAGAAACTATTATCGACAGCAGATTACATACATGTATACATCAAAGTATGAACTACAAAACAGTTTAGGAAATTATCTGACTGAAAGCAACTGAAGCATGCTGATCAATTTTTTCTCTCTCACTTTCCAGTTTTCAAGATGTTTCTCATATTTTCTGAGATTTACTTATCATGATCTTTCATTCTTTTTAAAATCCATATAAATGATGATACTGAATCAAATCTTGTAACACTGTATACATATACCCCAAACACAGCTGTCATTTAAAATTTAGCAGTAAACAAATTATAAGCAATGAACTCCAAGGCAAAACCATAGGTGAGTGTAGCGTACCTGGGACCCAAACAGTGCATTTTAGTTAAAAATACCCTAGTTATTATATATCAATAAGAAGGTAAACAACACAGTTCGCAAATAGAACCAGTTTCAGCTTCAATTACTTCATATAGAATAATGCATATTTATCAAAACCTATTGCATATAGCCTAAGTAATTATATTTTCCGTAAACGTTTACTTCAAGGTCCAAATGCAAACCGTTTTGTAACAGCGACTGATAGTTTCCGAAATTTTTACCATTTTTCGCCAACTCGAATAAATCTCAAACATTTCGGGTATGTCTAGTTTCCAACGCGCAACTGTCACTGTGGACATACGCAAGAACGGCACAACACTGCTAAATTGAAGCTGTACTTGAGCTCAGTTTTCCATAGACATGCAATAGTGATGTGTAACCAAGACTTGGTAAGACCTGGCCGATCGATGCAGTATGAAAACTAGTTTTTCCCATTATCAGTATGGCTGCATGTATATGTGTACAAAATATATCAACGAAATAAAATGAATACTCTATTAGCGGATCGTATTAAAACTGGAAAGCTTGTGGAAATATTAATCAAATTAATTTCTACGAGCGTCTGTTGTGTAATATTTGGATGGCACAATGCGACATTGTTTAAAAGCTTGTTATAAGGGTAGAATTCAGTGTCAGAAATGTGTGAGATTTATTCGGGTTGAAGAAAAATGCCAAAAAAAAATCGGAAACTATCAGTCTCTGTTTCAAAACGGTTTGCATTTTGGCCTTGAAGTAAACTTTTACTGAAATCATAAATACTTATGCTATATATGCAAATGCATTATTCTAGATGAAGTAATTAAGGCTGAAACTAGGTCGATGTGTAAACGGTGTTGTTTACTTTCTTATTGATATATAGTCATTAGGCTATTTTTATCTAACATTCACTGTTAGAGTCCCTGCTACGCTACACTCACCTGTGGGCAAAACTTGACATATTATTTACAATCAATTCTTAACTATATCTCTTCATTACTCCTGGTAGGTGTCAAATGACTATCGTTCAATTTCTTCGTTGACATAATTTTAACATCTAAGGATCATTTCTTTGAAAATATCTGAAAATCCGATACAAGGTTTCAAACAGGGATGGTGTAATCGTAATCAGTAATTGATTGTAATCAAATACATTTTGCCAAGTAATCAACAGTAATCAGTAATCTGAACCATTTTCGATTACTTGTAATAGTAATATAATCGATTACAGACCTGAAATTGAAACTTCCAAAGGACTTTTTCTAGTACATTCTAAACTGTCTTTCACGGTGACATTGCCTTAGTCATCCAAGATCATCAAAGGACACTTCTTTGAAACTGTTTAAAACTAATGTCCAAATGATTTTTGACAAAAAGATACTTCGTTTTTCTTTATTTTTGCCACAACTGGAGTCCTACTGCCTATATATGTCTAGTTAATTAAAAAAAAAATATATACAGAGAAACAACTATTAAAGAGACAATTATTTCAATTTTAATTCATTTTGTCCTCGAGTTTTAAGAAGAGATGTTATTTAAAGCAAAATGGTGAGGACTGACATTTGACACAGGTCTCTCAAAGAGCCAACAAACCAGTAGTATTAACAAACCTTGCAATTGGCCCTGCAGTCATGGTTTATAAAGGAAGCAGGTCCAAGCCATAACTGCGCACAGTTTTTACGACAAGAGAACATGACACTGAAATCATTTTCCCCAGGACTAAGAAGTTCCCTCTCCTCCTGTTCCGTCAGTTCAGCTATACATCCAATCAACATCTCAATCTTGTCGTGCTTTTTCCTGAAATAGATTTTGTTAACAAATGGATATATGCTCAAAATTTATTATCTGTTTTTGTAAACATTGTTTGAGTGACCTAGTTTCAGGCTTGAAAAGAATGTGTAAGGACTATTTTGTTGTCATGTTCACAAATTGATAAGACGGCTAGATACATCACATTACAAGCAAAGTCTCTTGGTGAGACAAAAGGTCGCCAAACAATAATGGTCCTAGCAAATATTACATCACTGAATGATCAGTACATGATTCCCTACCAAGCTTTTGTAGCACAAATCTTGCCTCCTAAATGTCCTTCCATGGCATATCGATCACATGTCAAAATCTTGAAGCCAGATCTCTTGTCAAACATCTTCAAGTAACGGTAAATCTTAAATAATACCAATGAATAGGTTGAATAACTATGTTTTCATTTCGAAGACAAAACCTAAAAAATTCCAAAATAAATGTCTCTATTCAGGTGTTTCAATTACTACAAAATGCTGATGCAGAAATTACCTCCCTTGACCACTGTAGCAACTGGGAGGATACAAAAAAACAAACATTTATATCATGAAAAACGCTTACTATTACAAAATATAATATTATGAATGTTCCTTACTATTACAACATGTAATTTTGTAAACGGTACTTACTATTACAACATACTCATACTCACATGATTTTTAAAAATATCAAGTTCACTGTCATTTTTATACATGAGAAATGTCCGTACAAAATCCACAGACAACATTTCTCGGTATGCTTTCTCATACTGTTGGTGGATAATAAATCTTTCTATCGCTGTTTTACACTCCTCTGTTTGCTTCTTTTTGGGTGTCTGGTACCTGGAAAATGAACTAGGCTGTATATGGATCCTTTTTTAAATTTCACTTTCTGCAGTACTTGTTTGTATGTACAAAATAATCATGGATTATGATCATCCTAATAATCCATCAGATGAGTTATGAAATTGCAGAACTCATAGCTTCGGAAGATAAAACAGTAAAAACACTGATATTGCACCACTAACAATTAACAACATCGAAATACAGAATTATTGATAATATATGTTGTCATTTGATGTGTGTTACACAAATATCACCACAAGAGACAGATGCAGATACAAGGAAATCCGGGTACCAAACCCTTGCTCTTTTAAAAACAGACCCCTTGGTTTTTCAATGTGCCCGTTGTAAAAGACATTCGCAGACACATGCATATTGGAGACAAGCACATGTATTTCTTTACTATAATTATAACATGGCATCTGTGCTTACTTTAAATTCATTTTATGAGTCTGGAAGCCAAGGTAGGCATCAAGACAGACTGCATTAGCAAGATCATCATTCTCACAAAGTTGTGTGGCTGTCATTCCTGTTGATGGCGCATGCCTTGAACCCCCACTCTCTATACTCATTGTGATTCAGAGTGCTGCAATAAAAATAATATGAATTAATAATTTCCTCATTTCGTCTCTGGGTTTGCAACTGAGACCTTGGTACCAACCTCAAGGTGTACTATTTGTGATTTGTTGACATCAACTAGTCAGTAGTGGTACAAGCAAAGGTTGGCACCTGACAATCTGAAGACAAAACTCTAGAAACAATCCGACTACTGTTACAACTTAAACCTCAATAATGTTGTGCAAATACTCTACACAACAATAAATTTCAAGCTATAAAATTTTGACTTGGTAGACTCGAGTTTTATTCCCCATTTAGTGCAGGCTGGTCTCATTGCCTGATCAACACCAAGCATAGGAGCCCAAATGAGCTTATAATGACCGACCGCGCTTAAATAAAATACAAACAATATGAAGAATTGCTTTGCAAATCCTTAATATTTTATAAGTGGAGTTTGTTTGGTTTTAAGCCCAGCCCAGTGAATAAAACAAAACACATAGTTTTATACGCAGGTTGCCAGGTATTTTCCTTTTTGTACATGTTGTATAATGAAAGTGAAAGTAATAACACAAGAATTCTGGGTCTTTGAGGTGACTAATTATGGTCTGGGTTCGTCTTGCATGCTTTATTATCATGAATAAGAATTTCTATAACTTAAGAAACGAGCGATATAGTAGTTTTATTTCTATAAATATTGACTTCGAAATGATCATTTTTATTGTTAACTCGACTTAAATCGTACTTGGGCTTCTAACTTTTAAGCTCGATATGGCAATGACATCAACCTGTTCTGTGTCAAATGGTGAGCCTTTTTGTTACAATACAGCTCAGTGTATCCTAATCGAAATATGCTTTAAGCAATTTTAACAAAGACTATGATGGGATCATTTGTTAAAGGGTATATTTACCGCAACGCCGGTCGTAGAAAAAAAAATATTGACCTGGTAATTTTTTTTTCTCAGAAGAGACACTTCCCTGGGTTTGATCAAAGTGCCGTTAGCTCATAACGCGTCAACTATACCATATCTTTAAAATAAAACTGGAAATTCCATTGAAATATACGGGGTTATTTTGGAATTTACCTGTAACTTCCTCAGTGGTGTTAGGGTAATTTTCGGATGCGTACAGCGTTCGCTATATTCTTACGCAAAAATGTAGTACCAATTTAAAGTAAAGATTTAGATATGTATTTAGCAAATAAGGTATTTTATAAGAAATAAATGATGATTTTATTCCATTAGCTCTCCTTTCTGCATGTATTTTATGGTCACACATTTTTAATAACGTATTTGTCATTTTTTATTCATGATTATTACGCCGGTAGGTGATTTACCAATAAATCTTACTGGAGGGAAAACTGAAACATTTGAAGTCCTTGAATGTGAGTACTTATTTTCTCTATTACAAAAAAAAATACATGCAGTGTAATATTTTTAAATTTTGTTACGGTTCTTGACTTTGGGAAGAGGACAATTAACAAAGAATGTCCGTTTTCATTATAAATACAACTGCTGAAAATAGTTCAGGTTTAACTCCACTAAATTCTTAGAGTCAACTGGGTCTAACAATGTCCTGTAGGTAAGGTAACTAACTATACGGCATGTAAACTCTATCAGACGTACATATATGTTATGTTAACCTGTGAAAAAACTGTAGGCCTATTTGTAATTGTACTTACAGCCTCCAACTTCTTTATAAATTTCTCTAAGACTGGTTTATAGAATGTTTGTTAGGCGCATGTGAAAAGTGTCTGACGTCTTATGATTCTTATAAAATCTGTTTCATTTCAGATATTCAATATGCCGTCTAATGTTGAAATTAAAGCACGTGTGAAGGATGTCGAACAGCTGAAAACGATTGCAGTACAATTAAGTGGTGGGGAACCAACAATCATACACCAAGAAGATACTTTCTTCAACGTTCCAAATGGTCGTCTTAAACTTAGAAAACTGAAGGTATATATTTTAGAGCAAAGTGGGCAGTTTTGCATAATTCCAGAATAATTCAAACTCGATTTTATTGAGATTATCATTTCATTACATCTGACAGGTAACCTTTTAATTTTGTTTAAATGTTTTGATTATGAATTACTTTAGTTATGAAATTCATGTTTTATTTTGTATAACTATTACGGCGGTATTTACTCCACATATATTATAGGCATGACGAAGTCAGTCGCTAAATAGCATGCCGTTTTAGCAAATGTTTATAGGGTTGCTACTGTACACATACATGTTTTATCCAAAAGTTTCATACCCAAGTAGGTACTTTTATAAAACATTAATTGTGTATTTTAGGGACAGCAGTCTCAGCTGATATTCTATGAAAGAAGTGACCAGACAGGACCAAAGTTTTCAGATTATAGTATATACCAAACCGATGGTCCAGACGAGTTAGAGGTAAGAATCCTTTAGCAAAAAGATCGAGCATCTATTAAAAAGGTACAAAGTCTACTTAGATCAACTACATGTCAGTACTATTTCAAACCTTGCCAATGGAATACAATATCAGATTTAATAAGAACAGATATTTTCTTATCAGGATAAAATTGAATTGTAATTGTCATTTTCTTTTGCACATTGAAATTTGTCCTTGAATGTGCAATCCATAATTTTGGCTGCAGGCAGTTGTTTGCTGACAGTATCAGGGGGCACCTTATTTTTCTTATAATCGATAGCGTACGTCAGATCGTCAGTTATAGGATGGTATGGAAACTTGGTAGTAAGAATCTCGAATTGTTTTTGTCACGATTTTTGATACGACGGGCCTACTTTTTTCTGAACAAAGAGCTCAAGATGCCTTATGAACGCTGTAAAATGATGCTGCTCAGAAAAGTTTTTCATCTTGGATCCATGTTTATCATCGGGTTATATTTATTTATATACTTATGATGTTGTCAGGCAACTCTGCAATCAGCACTGGGGGTAAAGGGTACAGTGAAGAAGACTCGACTCTTGTACATGGTAGGCCAGACACGAGTTCACGTTGACAGTGTAGAAGGACTAGGAGACTTCATGGAATTAGAGGTAAATACATTTTTGTGCACTCCTGTAGTTGACTAGCCAAAAGATTTGGAAGAAATGGAAAGTATATTCTTTTTGATGTAGAGTGTTTCTTAAATCACTTGTACGGGTATACGCTTAGCACTATAGTCTCCAGGTTTGACTGTAATTTTATGACATACAAGCAGTTCTTCAGCAAGATTTAAACAAAGTGGATTGCTGTTGGATAGAGGGCATTCTATAGCACATACTTATATAAGCATATTATATTCTTACGTCTTAGTCTGAATGTTGTCCTTTCAGGTTGTCATGAAGGACGGACAGAGTGTGGAAGAAGGACAAGCCATTGCTAACAATTTGATGAACAAACTTAATGTACAACAATCTGATCTTATTTCATGTGCTTACATGGATTTACTTCTTAAAAATAAAGAATCCAGTTAAAGTGAACTTGCTAGTACTTTCTTATTAAAAGGGTTTGCAACACACAATTCTATATATTGCTACTTGAAGTACTAATTACATAGACTGTGTGACCAGACTAGGCAGATTCTGACACAAAGCTTCGTTAAATAATTACACAGAAATATAGGCCAAGTTACTCCCTCATCGACGCAAAGATGGTAGGCACGTACCTGATCCATGGTAAGAGATCACTGCGACAATTAGTCATCCAGAATGTAAACATGTCTGATTTTGACACTGACCGTAAAGTGCATAAATTGTATATGTATTAAAACAAATTGAAGGTGTGTCAAAATGAATAACGTATGTCCGTTCTGGAACAGCGACTCGTAAGATTTCATAATTTCTACCATCGTTTCACCTAACCCAAATAAATATACATTACAAGAAGGCAGTAAGTACCGATGACCTTGAGCTGTAACAGCTCAGGCAGCAAATTTTCCTTCGCCATCGATGAATGGTCATCATGCTTAGACTAGTCATGTTACTAAGACACTGTTCTGACGGAAGTGTTAAAGGAGCTTGCATGGGGAGGAAGATAAGCAGAAAAACTACCAGGGGGACTAAGGTGTAGTAGATGTTCAGTCCTGACATGGCCACAATGAAATAGATCTATCTCTAAAGGGATGAGAGTAAGATTTGTGACCAGATTTACCCGGAAGGCGTTAATATTTTGTTACGGCAGAAGAAGTGTCAAGCGAATGAGCAGACAATTCGATCCAAAATACGATTTACTAACTGTTGCATTCTGTTCATATCTTATTACCAACTGGTATAGCCTTCACTAATGAAAAATTACAGACTGAAATTACAGTCACTTAGTAAAAGTCACAACATAATCCAAAGGACATTTTGAATACACAAATCCAGCGTCTTCAGCACTTTGATTTTAATTGGAAGTACATCTTATAAATCAGCATATTATTTTTAGATATACTACAATGTATTCGAAGACTCTGACATCGCCTAGGTTTGATACGTCAACTTGTTGTTTTTTGCATCAAGTACATAATCAGTGTATTCCTGCGTAGACTGACATTTATCTCGTTGGTTTTTTAATTTGAGAAATAGAAGACGTTTCGGCTTTTCAAATATCTGTAACGTGTTAATCCTTAGTGTGTCATTAAACATTGCTTGAAAATATCAAAAAAATAAAAAAATTTTTCATTTATTAGGGGGAATTATTTGGGGAAAAATTTTTACATTTTCAGTTCAATAACTCTGACCTCACAAAATTTTGTCCTCTTCGAGCTTAATTCCTGGCTAAGTTCTTGCGTTGAAGTTGTTACTCCCAAAAGTACTGATAATATTGGATTGAAACTTCACACAGTCCTATACAAAAAATGTACTTCTGACTTGTATTTTGACGAAATTATGTCCGTTTTTGTACTTCTCATTGAAAATCCTGGTTAAGTTTTGGCATGCACGTTGGCCGGCCATAAAACTTATCGATGGCCTGAAGAGTTAGATCATTCTTCTAAAGTAGCTTTGAACAGGTCTTTAGGACCAACCGGGCTCCGATCGTAACAATGAAATTACCACCAAACCCCATAATTCTGACTTGTATTTTGACAAAACTGTGTCCCTAATTAGGCTGAAAACATTATGTTTAAAGTTTACATGCAAGTTGCTACCTCCACAGTATACTCGAAGGGTTTGACTTTTCATGTTAATTTTGTTTTTTATATACCTTTTTTTCAATTTTTTTTTTGGGGGGGGGGGGGGGGGGGGGGGGGTTTTTTTTTTCCCCGGGGGGGGAAAAAAAAAGAGGGGGGGGTTTTTCAAAAATGTTTTTTATTTTTGTTTTTTTTTTTTTTTTTTTACCAATGGATATTCACTAATAAATATTTTGTCAAAAATACAGTAGATATTCAACCATCAAATACGGCATGACAGAAAACAAAATCCATATTGTATCATTCTTCTTCTTCTCTGGTGATAATGAACTATCATGGCCATGCGTGAGGGTTTAAAAACAAGTTAGCTACCTGCGAGGCCGGTTGTATGTACGTGCAATCGGCACTGTGCCGTCATTTGTAAGAGTGCATTCAATTGCCCCAACAATACACATGACGTCAATAAAATAACGTCGCACACAACGCATATTTCATGCTAAAACGAGTTTTTCTTAAATTTTATGCTTAAAATGTCTTTTTATTCAATTAATTAGCGCAGATAAGTGTCAAAAGGTATATAATTAAAGGTTTATTGATAATTTAATGTCATCCATAAGCTGGATTTTGGATCACATTAGCCTACTATACTAATAATCCTATTGTATTTACCTATGGAAAGCAGTTAATTTTCATTGCTATCGTTTGGGAGAGTTGAGCTTAGCAGTCTTATAACAGCCCCTAGTGTGTCAGCGATATCGCAATAACTAAGAAATGCTTTCTGATAATACTCTTTCATTTAGAAATGTCTCTTTACGAAAGAAAGGCATAGATAAGCATCGTTGAAGCACTATCATTATTCTATACGAGCAAATGTAAAGTGATCAGTTGGCTTGAAAAGCAGGTATACGAAAAACGCTTTATCATAACCTTTTATATACAAAACTTTAAAACAGTTAACAATTTTGTATTATAGTTTTATTTAAATGTTTCATTTTTTAGTATAACGTTTTCCACCAGTTTACATAAACACTTGTTACAATAATGCATAGATAGCTCACTTTCTCGGTACATTAACGTAGTAATTAGTTCTTTTTGATATATTTTGAAAATAATGCGGAAATACAAAACTCGTATGGCAAAATATAGTATAGCATGTATCGCTGTTTTACTCTATTTATCTGCATCTTAGATCTGTTGGGATTAAGGACATAAAGCTTAACATTTCAGTTGATAAATATTTGATGGCTCGATTATATTTTATGGTTATTAGTTATTGGTATAAACATTTTCCCTGTCTATCGTTGTAAATATTGACCGATACTTGATGGTAATGAGTTATGCATTATACCCAAAGGTAAAATATATTGTACGGTGTATCATATATGGAGAAAAGCAGCATTTGCAAAAACACAAGAGTGAGTATACAGTAAATGTACCCAAATCGCTTTATTTACATATATATTTTGGCAGGTTTTATTTTCTTTCAATGTAAAGTTAGCATTTAGCAAAAAAGGGTTTCAGCCACATACTTTATTCAAACAGTATAAGCAGAAATCTACGGTTCCTCAATAACACATTTGTTCTAAAGGGCTTAATTGTAGCTTGTTGCTTTCCGAAAGGAGATATCTATGGAAGCCTTGGAGGGCCACTTTTGAGTTTCGACTTGCGGGTGCTTTTTTTACTTTTGACTTATGACTTTTGTACGCCGTACTTTTGACTTATGACTAGAACTACTGTATTGCCTCTTTGGCGTTTTTATTAAAACAATATAAACACGTCAACACTCAATAAATACAATTTCTATTTAAAAGATTTTAATAAAATCAATTATATATATAAAAGTTACATCATTTGTGTCAATAGTAACAAAATAAAACGTGTTTTAACACGCTTTTTGTTTTGACTTTTGACTTATTACTTATGATTTATGACTTATTACTTTTGATTTTTGACTTTTGACTTTTGACTTTTGACTTATTACTTTTGACTTATTACTTATCACTTTTGACTTTTGACTTTTGACTTATTACTTATCACTTATGAAAAAAGAAACCCTAATCATAACCCTAACCCTAACCCTAACCCTATACACGGTCCTCACTGAGGACCTTCAGCGGCAGGTTCAGGTAATACTAGGAACCTGCTACTGAGGACCCAACAATATAACAATATACTTATACATATTACAGCACTTTAATTTCCTTCGGTATACCTTGTGATATTAACATATAGATACATAAAAACATAAAAAGTAATTTTTTAAAAATGTTACCATAGCAACAAAAAAATTCAATTTTTTTACAGTTCCTTCATAGTTGGCTTGACGCCTGGGGGGCAAGTCCCCCAACCCCCGCTTAAAGAAAATTCTCAATTGTATATTATCATTGTTAAAAGAAGGTCTCATGGTAGATAAGAAATATGTTGCTTTATGTACATTATGCTTAATGAGCTAGCTTCTTTCAATAAAGAGATTATTATTATTATTATTATTATTATTATTATTATTATTATTATTATTATTATTAAAGAAAGAGGACACCCACAAGGCCTCCCGAGCCGAGAGTTGCGTGGCGGGGGGGGCCCCGAGGGCGGGGGTTCCGGGGGGGGCTCCCAAGGTCGCCTCCTGACGCGCCGTCACGGCTCATTGATACTAAAATAAATGACAAAGACAAAAGTAACTTAGTTTATTTATTTACAGCAAACAAGTTTACAGTGCTACGCACAAACATCATTTTAAAACCTTAATACAGGTTCGAATCCCAGTTTATATTGTCACAGCAGATGATTATGCTTTTTATGCAGTACCATTCCTCTTAAAGTGTCTGAAAGTAGCAGTCATAAGTCAAAAGTCAAAAGTTGAAAGTCATAACTTAAAAGTCAAAAACACCCGTAAGTCGAAACTCAAAAGTGGCCCTCCAAGGCTTCCATAGATATCCGATGTAACTAACTCGAATAACACAATGTGATCCAAAGAAAGTAGGATTTTTCTTTGCTCAAATTGACTGAATTATAGATTTTTTAACCT
This sequence comes from Saxidomus purpurata, assembly GCA_022818135.1. NCBI lineage: Eukaryota > Metazoa > Mollusca > Bivalvia > Venerida > Veneridae > Saxidomus > Saxidomus purpurata. The sequence goes on from JAFMSR010000010.1 coordinate 10,406,698, forward strand.
GATCACGACATTCAATATGGTGACTGGGAACGCTCACAGGTTTATCACTTTGATTTGCATGTTCAAGTAGCTTAAAGAAATTGGTCTGCTATCTTTAAAACAATAAATAACTTGCGGTATACAATTTCAATGTACCTCGCCAATACACAATATCTAAACTACAAGAATTCAAAATACAACATAAATAGTCTGAAAACCTTTCTCGCATATAATTACAAATCATTCGTTTGACTGCTTTTGCAGCTCAGACAGTATGGGTGGACAAGACAGTAGACATAATATCGAGCAAGAACTTAGGAAACTTTGAAAACACAATTGGTGTAACACACTTTATTCAAACTGTAAAAACCCATATTCCATGTAATATATCATTTTTATTATTATTTATGATTTCATTAATAGAGACTATTTAAATGTGTTTGCAAAAATACAAGCTGACAAGGCAATAATTCTACGTAACCTTACACATTTAAAAACATTTCCTAAAGCTAGTTATGCAAGATGAGACAGCATATGAAAGGTTGGATCATTAACCAGTTGCCATTTTTAAAATGATATCAGATTATATAACCTTTCCCTAATTGATTGTTTACGCGTTAACGAGGCTCCAAAAAAGCAGAAGCAGCTCTCCCTACAGCTTTGAAGGTTTTGCGGCGCCTAATTCTGCATTTATTTCCAAGCGCATATTACTAAGTCCAAAATCATTTTGTCTTTCATTGAAACACTTGCTGGTAAAACTATCATACTATTTCAACTATTTATTGTGAATTTATTAAAAATGGAATCCGAGAAAAAGAGAACCCTTCTGGAAATATTAAAGGAACTTGCGGAGACAAGCGCTTTGCACGGGATCCCGAAGATAGCATCTTCCAGGCAACTTGCAGTGAAAATATTTTGGTGTATTCTCGTTTTAACCGCCGTGGGAGTTATGACGTTTCAGCTCGTGGAATTATTTCAGTAAGTTATTACAACGATACGTTTACTGTAACTTAATACAAAGACTGTCTCTAAGTAAGCGCCCATTATTTTTGCTATTTAGGTTAAGTAAGTAAGTAAGCGGCATCGTATTGCTTTTTAGGTTCAGGGACTTCTAGTGTACTTTCTTTGAGCAAAGCAGTCTTGAATTTTTCGTCTTAACAAGTACCATGGTATATAGCTAAAACAACTTCAGCGTACCCTGTTTATATGCTTGACAGAACGGGTACGCTGAAGCTTACTCCGTAGGGAAATCGTACCAATAATCGTGCCAGGAATCTGACACGCTCGCATTTCAGTATTTCATGAGCAATAAGTGAAAACAATAAATAATTTTATTAATCAGACCATAATCTTTTAATTTGCCAAATTTGAATATCAAATTTTATCTATTTAACGTAAAGCTTTACGAAAGTTTCGAACAGGTCAGAATTTTCACCAATTGGCCGCCATCTTGCCGATTTGACAATTATCACGTGACCATTCCCAAGAACCTTTGGAAAGGGATCTCTGGGGGATATCGCCGAAGGTTCCGATTGAGGTCACGGGGACAGTTTATTTATTTACATGACCACGTGCGTTTTGGCGCGAACACTTTCAAGGTCTGTTCCGCGTCGAAAATAAAGTAAATTTCTTTTGAAATAAAAAAACATAGTGGTAAATGCTATTGTATATTTACATTTGTTCTTTATATCATCTTAACACTAAACAAAAGGAAAATATCAAGCGTTCTGAACTACATGAAAAATGAGTGCGATTGCATCACACGAGATCTCGCGAGAGCAGGCATTTGGAAAGTCAACACAATGATGTAGGTTTGAAAAATCGATGTTTTTGTAGTCAACTTTGGTTGTAGAACACCGTAAATGGTTTGAAAAGATAAATTTATAAATATATGACCCAAACATGATCATATTTCCCTACTTAACGTACATTAGATGAAAATTTGCATGATCTGTTATTCTGGTAAGGATTCGTAGTAGGGCTGATCCAAAACTCTAAAGCCGCAGCTGACGAAAAACAAAATATAAAAATAGCGGCATTTAGAGTTTTGGAAGCCAGAACTACATGGTATACTGAATTGTTAAGAGGAGTCATTGTAAATAATCTGAGGTGACACATTGTGTACATTGACTTAGCTTACTCCAATAGCGCAGGACAAAATTTAATATCAACTTTCGGGGTATATGTTGATTTTAAAAAGATCATATATCAAACTTTGTTCGACTTTCACAAAAAAGATACATGTATCACATTCTGAAATGTGTTTGTGATATGCTCTCTCGATGACATGTATTGTTGGTTCATTTAGTCTTTACGTCCATAAACACCAGCCAGTTAATTAGAATGTAATGTCCGAGTCATAACAAAATAAATGTGGCGGCATAAATTTTTAGTGTAAGTTCAAGAAATGCAACTTTTAAAACAGTCTTTCATTTCTAGTTGGATGTCACCTCGGATCATATTATGATTGATTAAACTTATTTCAGAAACTGGCAAATATAGTTCCGCTTTCAAGAAGTATTAAATGTATATATTTGTTTGAAACATTCCACAGACAACGGTATTTTTATATTCCATTATAAAATAGAAAATAAAGTAATTCCTGAAATTCAATGAAAATGAGACATTTCTTTGATTCTGCCTTTTCTATTAACTTTTTACACAATTTACTACTTCTTCAAGTTAGTTAGCTGATTATGTCATACTTATATTTCAGGACATTCTTCTCGAATCCAGTCCAGACTACGGTCTCTCTTGACTTCAGTACACTTCAGTTCCCGGCGATCACTGTTTGTAACATGAACCCTGTCAGAAAATCTAAGCTAGACAAGTCACCGAATCTGATGAATCAATTATTTCCTACGGTATAGAAACTAGTTACATGTATATGGCCTTACACATAGACGGAAATGTGAAATAAGTAACATAACATCTCACTTGTTGTCGGAAGATGTTAGGGCATCTTAGTAATCTTTTGTAGAAATACCGCCTTGACTCATATGTAGGGTGACACCTAGATTTCGTACACAAAGAAGTAGAAGAAGCTGATACTCGATTCACTTAATTTCAGTGTCCAGTTGATTTGTGTTTAATGAATGTTGCACAAAGTTTGATTTAGACATTAATGAAGCTGAATGAAATTTATTGCAAGTTTCACTGGCCTCAGTCTTTTTCCACGAAGAAAACTTATTTTAGTTCATTTTAGTAGGTTAGTATTATACTATCCCAGTATGACATCATCAGCAATTGTCTCCAAAATTCATTATTATTATGGATTAATCATCAGATGCTCCAGTTAGCATGATTCAAAAATATCCATACAAAAGTAGTCAAACACGGAATATGCCCGAAGAGATGTAGAGATTAATAAGTAGTTGTTTCGGTATTTTTGTTGTTTTCTCAATCATGACCTCAACGAAATATTTTGTACTTTTTTATACCGATTGTAGAGTTGGCGTCATAATAAGGTTAAAAAATAGTTCCAGCGATTTGCGTGAGAAATAATAATGTTTTACTGAGGAATCGTTGTGCACAATTTTGCCCTTTGTGATTAGTAAGAGTTGCAGGGTAACTTTGTATATAATTGATACGGAAAAGAATATTCAGGTGGATGAGATTTATCGCCCAGTTACATATATAGTCATTTGTAATGTAAAATTATACTAGCAGTTATTTTTATACTAGTATGTTAAATTTAAATGAAATAGTATGTGTCATTGCGAGATTCAATTAGAAGAATCTTAAATGAAAGTAGGGAACTCTCTGGAGAACTCTTTCCTTTTTCAGAAAAAAAGAGATTCATCAGATTCATCTACGCAAAATCGCCTTAAAAGGGACCTGCTTGATGTGTTAAAGCCAATTAGCACCCTTTTGAACAATTCAGACTTCGACGTAAGGTAACAAAAGTATTTTCTTTTGCCAATTTGCCAAAATAATGTTTGCCAAATATTATCTTCCTCTTGCATGTATAAGTTGGAATTGAATATCTCATGGTTGGTTAAGTTTAAACTGATTTATTTTAGCTCGATTGTGAAGAAAGCTTGAAGCTTATAAAGCCACTATCGAGTCCGCGTCTTGGAAAAACAGTACTGGTGTCATATGAGGAGGTGCGGTCGTGACCCCAGTGTTGTAGTTAGGTTAAAAAATCATACTGATGTACTAGATCTAACTTAAATGCAACAAAGTATAAAAAGTAAAAACCAGTGCTTAACATTTTTTTTCATATTAGTCCTAATATTCAAGTCAAATTTTCGAGACTGACTGTAGCCTTATTGAAGCTTACTCAAATGAAAAGATCTCTTATGCGTAGTGCAATGGCGATGTAAGAAAAAATCATTTCATCAAACAGAAAATGTGCCAGTGCAACAATTCTAATCTAGGTTATTACATTTTGGCAACGGTTTGGGTTTTTGTTACTAATTCTTTCTTTAATTTAATCATTGTTTTGGAATTTTTCTTTTTATGCCCCCGAAGGGTGGCATATTAAAATCGCACCGTCCGTCTGTCCGTCTGTCTGTACGTCCTCACTTACAATTCGTGTCCGGATTGTAACTTTGTCATGCATTGAATAATTTTAAAATGACTTGGCACTAATGTCTAGCACATAAAGACGACGTGTCGCGTGCAAGACCCACGTCCCTACCTCAAAGGTCAAGGTCACACTTAGAGTTTGAAGGTAATGGAATCCTCTATATATGCACACAGTTTAGTCCGGACTGTTACTTTGTCATGCATTGAAGGATTTTAAAATAACTTGGCACAGATGTCTAGCACATCAAGACGACGTGTCACGTGCAAGACCCGCATCCCTTCCTTAAAGGTCAAGGTCACACTTAGAGTTTGAAGGTAATGAAATTCTGTATGCATGGTAACTCTGTCATACATGGAAGGATTTTAAAATTACATAGCACATTTATTGAGCACATGGAGAGGACACAGATTGTGAGACACCTCTTTCGGGGACATTCGTCACTTGTGAGGGACAGCTCTTGTTTTTTTTGTATAAGTAATGATTCAAATAGCAATTCTAATTGGCAATTTAATGGAATATATGCTTTTAACGTAGCATTGTAAGTTAAAAGCCAAAAGTACAATAAAAGAGCTGACTAGAATTTTAAAGATTTAAGTCTTTGTCATATATGTTTATTACATAATCCTAAGCATATTTAAATGCTATATACTATTTTAGCATAATTGACATTGGCAAAGAAGTGACATCTGACGACAAAACAAGAAAAATACTTGCATCATATAATGTAAGTACACTAGAAGAATTCAAGGAATTATTTGGTAACGGTTCTGCGAAAACAAGTGGAACTAGTTCCGTAATACGACATGTCAGCGGATCGGTGGTATATACCCACAACTCTAGCCATCCGGAAACGATTGATAAATCTTTTCAGGAAACTTGGATAGAATCTGAAACGTATAATCTTACACGGCATGAAAAGAATACCACAACGTTTGGCCCAGGCTACGTAAATGTTGACTTAACTGAAATCGCTCCAGTTACTGATTCTGACTCGACTGATGAGCCATTACCTGTTTCTGAAATACACCCACCTGAAGACCCGTTAAATATTTCTGAAACATACACGGCACAGGACATATTTAATGTTTCTGATATAAACACAACTGAAGATCCATATAATATTTCTGAAACGACTGAAGATCCATATAATATTTCTGAAATCTTCACGACTGAAGATCCATGGTTTGGCGATATATACGAAAGCTTTGACTGGGATATTTTTCATGATACCGAGGCGAACTATAGTGTTAATTATACTACAAGTGAATTCGAAGTTTCAATGGAATTAGTTGAACACTTTAATGACCCGAAGGATAAGTGGGAACAGGTGAAAACGGGATTCAAGACAACGTTCAGAAGTGTTGATATGTAAGTTGTTTAAATAAATTCTGTCTCTACAATCAGATAAGTGCAAATATAGTAATTATAGGACGTTATGTATCAAACACTTGGTAAACATACCTAGATCTACGCATTAAAACAATTAACGTTAAACTGGCTTCAAAAAGTCGTCAAAGTGTAACTGGACCATTTTCTTAACCGTAATCCCATGCAACAATTTCTTCAGGTCGTTCATCGACTCTACATTTTGCTAAGGTCGTATACATATACAGTGAAGGTGACTGTCAAACGATTTGTAAACGAAATATGTAATACTGGTATTATTTTTCTTTTCACCTAGAGAAGAACGAAAGTATATAGGACATCAGTTGACAGATTTTGTACAATACGCATCGTTTGCGAAAAGGCAGCAGGACATTCCGTAAGTACTTCTGTATTTCTGCTGGACCACGCGTATGCTGGTAATTACATGTACATTTGTATTTGAAAAAAAAAGACATAAGGTAGACGTCACATATAGATATATGGATTTGTCTAAATGAAAGCCTTAGAAAATTAAAATCATCAGGACATGTAAGCAAGCACGATGCAGTTTAAACTGAATCTGTTTCGTAGTTTTAAACGTGGATAAATATTTTTCAAAGTTTGATCATTAATGTGTGTTGCGTGTTTTGTTTTTTTTTTTGCATTTAAAATCGACCTATTTAACAGTTTTAACGTTGAACGGACAAAGTAATCGGTACAACAAAGTTCATTGGCATTCCAGATCGAAATATTTTACGAAATTATTGCAGCCTTATTTTTGCAATGGGTATTCTGATAAGAGACAACCTATTGGTTCATTACAAATGGAATATCGCAAAATAATGGAAAATGTATAGAGAAAGCACAAATCCATTTGATCTATTGTAATAAATGCTTGCTATCTTTTAGTACATATTTTGAACAATTCACCACATCAGAATTTGGGAACTGTTATACACTGGACAATGCGAAATTCAAATCCTGGAGAAGTGGTCCGGAAAATGGTAAATATCCATGGGTGTTGTTTAATCTTGAACTAAAGTAATGTATATACAATTTGCTTGTAACATTCTAAAACATTATCTGGGCTATTTGCACTTGTTCATTTTTGTTTTAGATTTTCAAATGCAATTAAATTTTTCATTTTCTATAGTTGTTATATATAACGCAGGACCTCACATGCTTATCAGGAAAAACAACTTGAAAAATAAGCCACTTGTGTTTTTTGTAACTGTTAAGTAACTTTATATTGTTGTTTTATAGGAATACAACTGACATTGAATCTTGAAGTAGACGAGTATGTAGAGAGCTTTTCATCGGGGTATGGAGTTCGAATTGTGTTCCACCAGCCAGGAACATTTCCAATGCCTGCAGAAGAAGGTTTAACAATTAACCCCGGATATGAAACCAGTATAGGTCTAAGGGCGGTACGTTGCTTGAATTCATTTCCAGATTACATTATACTGTTTAAGCATGGTCGTTTCCTTTACAAGTTGTACAGTTGCACACGATTGTATCCTTTGATAAGATCAATACTCGGCTCATCTACACACAGAATTGATTAAAATGAGCATTCATTAACAAAAGAGGGAAATGCAGAATCTCTGAAATACCGACGTTAACACCAGACAACTTAGATCAACTATACTTCCGCTAAGTTTATGGCGGTCATATGAAATATTTACTGTCCAAAGATGACAAGTCAAATGTTTGAACGCCGCCAAATGTAGTGGGCGATAATTAGTAATGTTGGATTTAATGTATGGTGATTAACCAAACTAATCTTTGTCACTGTAATTATGTATAAGGCTGACCATTTGTTAATGTTTAATGCTAAAAAAAGATGATTCTAGGTCAAAATCTATATGGCATGTTTCCTCTGCAATAAACCGCTACATTTTGAGTACAAATCATTGAACATAGTATTTTTGTGTTCATTTTACCCAACGTCTAGAGGATTCTAACATGGCATAAATTGGATGACTTGGGGCAATTATATTATCTTGGGATCCGAAAGAAAAATTATGTCCAAGTATAAATTAATTAATGTTCCGAACCATTTAAAATAAATGACTTTAATTCCACTGTCGGCGAGTTTTCGATCTCTGATCTCCGCGTGCCAAGTGAGGCATCATTCCAGCGCTATTGAGGCATCGATTTTCTATAGCCGTTACTAATATTTTTCGTAACCATACAGACGTTTGTTTCGGAATGGCGGTACAACTTTATGTAAATTCGAACCAATTTACTATAAAGGCAATTTAAATAAGAACTGGACACATCATTAAAGCTTGGTATTTCTTAAAGTATATTCAAATATATGTTAGAAAAAAATTCTGAAAGTCCGCGTATAAAAGTATCATCAGGCAGCACCTTGGAATAGCATCTTTACAGTCGTTCGTGGAGTCATTTGTTTAAAATCGGCTAGTTCCGTAGCACGCAAATTTAGACTCGGCTTTTCCGTGAAAATTTAGCTTTCCGATCTCAAATTTCAAAAGACCGCTTGTTACAAATAAGACTGTTGTGAAATCATTCACAGTCTAAAGGTAGTTACGTCACCCCATGGAAATTTTGCTTTTTGCAATCCAATACACGCACCGCCTCCTGGCGGCGCGTAATAATACAATACTAGTAGTGGAAAAAACGTTAACTACACTCTAGGTGTATGAATTGCTGTAGTAATTGGATACTATCATGTAATTACAAATGTAATTATGAATCAGAAAATTAAATTAACAAACTATTCAGATCCTTATACCCTATGACAGCTAAAACTTACCTGACCGATGCAATGAACATATTTATACCATCAGATAAGATTGATTGATAATTTTACGCACCCACTCCTGTGTACCATATATTTTAAACTGTAGGAAAGACCACTTACTCCAAAACTACTGAAATATAGGTCGAATACGATGTAATAACATTTCTTTTTTCATTTCACGTGCATAACTGAGGGTACCAGGTATGATATTATTTTTACTAGATTAATGTGACCAGGCTTGGAGGGGCATATGGACATTGCACAGTCCGTGGCAGTGAGTGGTTCAAAAGAAAGTACAATGTAACGTACAGTACAACGGTAAATATTGTCAATAAATTTACCAATTTGACAGCCTTATTTAATGGTTTAGAATTTGTACTAAAAGAGAATTTAAAAGATGACAACGGTCATTCAACTGCATTTATATCTATTGAGTCATTCTACAGTGAAATATGGTCCCCTGACAGGATTGTCTTGGCTGTACTAGCTTTGTCGTAAACAATCTATGTCTATATAGTAACTACGTCATACAGTAGTAACTACGATTATCAATTTGACAAAATAGAGAAAGTCAACACACCGATATTCAAGTCGTATAAAAGTTGTTACCCTTGAACAGTCGTGGATTTACTACTAAATGGGTTGTCTCTCTTCCACTTCCTCTAGTTACTACTTTATAGAAGCATTATTAGTTTTAATTCAGGCCTGCTTGGAGTTCTGCCGCATAGAAAATATCATCAGCCGATGCAAATGCACACCTATCGACGCACCGGACATAGATTTTGGAGTAAAAAGGCCTGTGTGCAAAGCTAAAAGTGAGTATTGCACTGTTAATACCTCTCAGAGCCATACCTATGCGTAAAGCTTAAAGTGAGTATTGCACTGTTAATACCTCTCAGAGCCATACCTATGCGTAAAGCTAAAAGTGAGTATTGCACTGTTAATACCTCTCAGAGCCATACCTATGCGTAAAGCTTAAAGTGAGTATTGCACTGTTAATACCTCTCAGAGCCATACCTGGAAAGCTAAAAGTGAGAGCACTTAAACCTCTCAGAGCCATACCGTGCGCAAAGCTTAAAGTGAGTATGCACTAATACCTCCAAGCCAACCTGTGCGCAAAGCTTAAAGTGAAGACGTTAATACCTCTCAGAGCCATACCTATGCGCAAAGCTAAAAGTGAGTATTGCACTGTTAATACCTCTCAGAGCCATACCTATGCGTAAAGCTTAAAGTGAGTATTGCACTGTTAATACCTCTCAGAGCCATACAGTCGTGGCCGTATCGGTATCAAGAACATTCTCTGTTTGATTATAAAACGTTTGCATGAATTCTAAACAATACGCAATTTAGTTATTTACAAAAACTAAACAACAACAAAACAACGGAATCCACTTAAAACATTTACACTGTCCGCAGCAAATAGACCTGATAGGTCTTGATGAGCCTGCACATCCATACAGATAGATCCTAACCTGAAGTCTTTGCTCTCCAGTTGATACATTTTTAGTAGCCACTCTTTCGAACAATGATAGCAACCATCCCCCACCCCCTCACCCCAATTTTTAAAATTTTCGAATAGTATTTCATAGAAAAGTCCGTTTTTTAAATCTAGCAGGGTGAGGGTTGATAATCACATGCATTCACAGTTTTTGGATCGTCAAGAAAACTAAGTTTTCTTTCAGATGAGCTTTGTGCATTCGAAGTTGAGCTGATGTTCGAAGAGGGTACTCTCCAATGTGATTGCATTAACCCGTGCACGTACGTAAACGAGTAATTTTATTAAAACTGGAATATACAATGTTTTTTATAGGTATCAATATCAATGTTTTTTTCCCCAATGCCCTGTGGTTGTATGCAGTAACACAAGAATAAATGGAAACCCTCGATTTATTTCTGTCATTTTTTATCGCCATGAGTACTATTTTTGTGTCGCCCTTTCGGAGAAAAGGCGATACATAGGGATCGCTTTGTCGGTCCGTCCGTCCGTCACACAAACTTAACGTTGGCTATAACTTTGCCATTTCTTCAGATTTCTTCATCAAACTTTACAATTGTATTGCTTATGACAAAAGGGTCGTGATGCCGCCAAATTTTGTAGGTCAAGGTCATATTTGACAGAATTATGCCCCTTTTTATACTTAGATTTTGTCAGAAAACTATAACTTGGCTAAACGGGTTTTTTTTTTTTTTTTTTTTTTTTTTTTTTTTTTTTTTTGGGGGGGGGGGAGAGGGGGGGGGGGGGGGGAAAATTTTTTGGGGGGGGGGGATTTTTTTGAAAAATTTTTCCTTTTTTTTTTTTATTTTTGTTTAATTTGCCATTTCTTAAGATTTCTTTATCAAACTTTCAAATTGTATTGCTTATGTCAAAAGGGTTGTGATGCTGCCAAATTTTGTAGGTCAAGGTCTTATTTGACAGAGTTGTGCCCCTTTTTGTCCTTAGATTTTGTCACGAAAGCTTAATGTTGGCTATATCTTTGCCATTTCTTAAGATTTCTTCATCAAACTTTCAAATTGTATTGCTTATGACATAAGGGTCATGATGCCGCCAAAGTTTGTTGGCCAAGGTCATATTTGACAGAGTTATGCCCATTTTTGTACTTATATTTTGTCACAAAATTATTGGTTATTCTGACAAAGCGTAAGAGGGCGACACAAGTGTTCTACTGAACACCCATCTAGTATATTATATTACATTTCCAACATTGATACATAAAAATATATGTGTTTTCCGCAAAACATCGCCGACAAATCCGTCATTACGGATGAAGCACTTGTAAAATTCTGATTCATTATCATCATAGTACTACTTTTTGCAAGGGTGTTTCACTTTGGTCCAAGAGACAATTCTTGCATATCCACGACATTATATAACGTCGCTTATAATTGGATCCTTGCGTCATGTTTATGCAATAACGTCAAATAAATGACATCGCATACAACCCTATTTTCGCTAATTGGAGTTTTCACTTCTATTCTTAAACGTTATTTAAATCAAGAGTATTAGTGGTGACAAGTACCCACATGTGATCGAGATGCCGGATTGGCTCACATCGCGGTTGGATGATGCTCGTGCACGAGACCATGGTCTGATTGCTTATACAGCTGCCAGTGTCACCTCTAGTACTAGCAGCGAAGCGCTTGATCCATTCACGGCTTTTGTTTCTTTTGTTCAAGACCATAAGATACAGAGCTTAGATATTTAGTGTATAGCGTTGTCAAGTGTTGGTCGAATTATACTTCTTGAGTCAGAATTGGCCCCGCCCCAGGTTCTTTTTTTTATGTAGACTTATGTAACGAAACATTTAAAATCTTCTGTTCAGAACCAGAAGGCTCCATCTTAGATAAGTGGTATGTAGCATGGCCTAGTTGTCCTCTACCAAACTTTACATGGGATCAAAATTGGCCATGCTCTTTTAACCTACTTACTTGTTTTTTTCAAGCTACAATGATGCAGACATATTTAAGCATTTACCTGGAATATCTTTGACCTTTTGATCTACTTTCCGGTGTTGAAAGTTAAAGCAACGATAATGAGACAATTTGTACATTTTTGCAAACAAATTTCATTACTCTGACTACATTTGTATTGGACTATGTGTGCAGTTTTGTAAACGAGATTCAATGTTTTTTTATCGCACCTATTTCAATGTATACCTTGATTTTGATGTGTTTTGCTCCATACTGGCAGTGAAGCTAATGTACCATAAATATGTTTGGATTTTTTGCAATGGATTTCCAATGCTGATCGTTTTTAAAGAATTCCAAGTTATCATGCATAGATTCAATACCTTTCACTTCTATTTCGGAAAGTGCAGCCATACTTAGGTGAGCGATGGAAGGCCATAATGGCGCTCTTTTTTTACAAAAGTGGTGAAGATTTAGGTTAATGTCGGTAAATGTGCGAGATAATTCTCAAAAGGTTTGACCATATATCTAATAATATCTTCATCATGGTGAGAACTAAATGCAGATTTAATATATGAGCTCAAGTTACTATAATTTCAGAGAATTTGTCTATGCAAAAACTATATCGGGACGAGCTTGGCCTCACAGGGATTACATGGTGAGTTTACTAAAACCTTCAAATAGATCTATGCTTCAGACATTTGAGTTACTGTGTTTTGTTGTCACCAACCTGACTGTATGACTTATGCCAAACTAGTGTTAGGGTTTGTCACATTTGTTCGAATGTTCGCATTAGGGGGTCATACAGTACAACATTATTGGTTTGTAATGCCCGATACCCGCTTTGTTTGATGATCTTTGACAAAGTCTGTACATTTTGTTCGAATTTTCATACCGTGACACTGCATTCTTGTCGTTTTTGGCCTGGGGACTGAAAGTCCCCAAGGCCTAAGTTAGTATACCACATTTCAAACCCTGCAAGAATTTTAGCCGTGCTATGTGCGAATAACAACTGTAAACATGCGCTATGCGAAAGTAGTGCAAGACAGACCAGATCAATCTTCTGTTTGAATGCCGCATATGATAAGAACATGTTACAAATAAAAATAGTACATAAAACTTCAAACGACTGCAGGAAGGTATATAGCTTACGGGCTGCATTCACATTTTTTCTGTTTTAGAAATTAAGCGCTGTTAGCGATTACGGAAGATAATCATATGCATATCACGGAAAAAGTACGGATATTTACGGAAATTTACGAAAACGTACGAAGCTCGATATAAGAGTTTGTAGTTTGATTTTCAAATTTCCGATGTTATTTCATTGACAACTTTGTTATTTACGAAAGATAACATATATATTTACCTAAAAATAAATGTCTCTAAAAAAAAGATATAATTTACGTACATTCCTGAGAAGGAACTAACGTGATCAAATTCACCCGCCATTTATCGAGGACGCTGCATGTCGAGGCCCAGTGAACGGTTTCACTGATTACAACTACAAGGTAACCCAGAATCATTTTTGGTTTTCTCTGTTATACACATTGTACAGTACGTATTTATATTTCATTGCTGGTATTGCTTTGTTTATTTCTGTTTCAAGGTCTTGTCATTGGTACACAATAATTTTCGATCCACATCATCAGATCATATCGCTTGAAGTTGTACAAAGCGCAGATCGAATTATTTGTACTGGCTAAACATTTTATAATTGACTATGTGATTATTTTTCATTTAACGTACATTTCATAATAAAACAAACTTCCCTGTCACCCATATTTTGTGAATCATTCATTCTGTGTCATATTTGAATTTCGTCCTCTGCACCTTTCGACCCGCGCTTTAGGTAAGATTCAACGCAGAACACGTAGGTGAAAAGTTGTTTTTCGGGGAGTTAACCTATAGCCCCCAGGCCTTCAGCGCTCACAGCGCTTTGATTTTATTTGCGTTAGTCTGCATTTTGCGCCCATTCTTTGTCTATTTTGTTAATTCTGTTTAAGTAGAATCGCAGTTTTCCTTATCGTTTAGTATTATAATTATTATAATATATTATATTACAAATGTATTACATTTTAGTATTATAAAAACTAAAGATAAATTGGCACCAGGATTACTCATAATCCTTTAAATCTATTAGAGCGGTGTAGTGTGCATGGAATTCATTTTATGTCTTTCTCTGGAATTCCTGTCATTTACACAGAATATGGAAAAAAAGTTTTATTAAAAAGATATAGTACATTTTAGTAAAAATCTTTGCCATCTTAAAGGTAAGCATATCCACCGAAGGTAAGTGTTACGTTGATGGTAACTCTAGACATTGTCATGCTCCTACCTGTACATTGTTTTCCTTCTGTGGATAGATATCAAATCCATAAAGTTTTGCTTCTACATCATGTTGTATTTCAGGAAAAGATTTTAATGAAGGACATGTGTGAAAAGAATATAGCTTCTCTGAAAAAGGCATGTGGACAACTGGACAGTGACACTAAAGAATTTGATTATGAAAGGTTTGACGTTCTTCACAGTTTACAATATTCAAGAATGTATGCTGTTTATTGTTTGTACATCAGGCCTCGCTTTCACAAAGAAAAAAAAACCCGACCATTTTTCTATTTAAAACGAGGCCATTAAAACTCTTAAAACTTTCATAGTGATATACACTAAACATTATTTCATTGCAATAGCGATTACGAATTAGCCTAGTTTCAAGGAATAGAAAATTCGATCTCCCTTTTGTGACAGAAATGACAGATATGTGTTTGTTATACAAGCATAAGCGCTGTACGTACAATAGCCACTGTTGCAAAATTCAATTACCCTGGACAAATATTTTAGACATACTATTAACAGAACTTATAAAATGCAGCATTTGAATTCTATAATATTTGGCTAAGACAAAGGACATTTTGGGGAGTCGAACGATATATTGATGTCAAAGCAAACATTAGTTTATACTTGCATCAGTTATCATTTATTTTGGAATAGTTTCATATCTATTTTGATACAAAATTTAGACTTCGACATTGTATGATTTAATCGACATTCTCAGGAATATTTAATTTCCATTCGGCAGCTGTTCTTTACATTAAACATGTTTTCTGAGTTGCTTAGAACAACATCTAACATTTTACTCAATTGGAAATAAAGTAAAATAAATAAGTTTGTTGTCGTAAATGACATGGAATGAAACTAGTCTGCGTTTTGTCTCACTGTAGGTACAAAAACAACTTTGTTCGGGTAATAATCTATTTCGAAGACCTCAATTACCAGAAGATAACAGAGGAGCCGTTTTACACGGTAAGAAAAAATGTTATCGTTATTTTCATTATTATTATGACAAATGAAATATATTTTCTTAAAACTTCATGTTAAGTTTATTACAAACAAAACACAATATAGTAACATTTTGAAAGAAACATCTACTACTTTATTTGTTTTCAATGTTTTATAAACTTTTGTCATACCACATTAAATAACATTTATGCAAAATATGCACGTGTATTTTTACACCTTGTGCCAAAAACGTTCCTACACAGTCACAATGGCATAAAAATGTGATTTTCTCTGAAGGAAATGTTGCATGTTAGTTTTTGTGGATAAAAATACAAAGTAAAATATTTTATGTGCTATTACACTTCTATAGACTGTGCGGTTCATCTGTGATATTGGAGGAGCCATGGGATTATTCATAGGAGTCTCCATTCTCAGCCTTTTTGAAGTTTTACAACTTATATTGGAGATTGCTATATATTTGATGGACAGAAATCGGAATAACCCCAAACTCAACGGACTTGTGGAAAAAGACAATTTATGTTAAATATCTAGCTCTACAAATATACGTTTTATATCAAATGAATGGGTGAAATGAAAGCGATATAAATTTCTATCACCGATATGTGTTGTACCGTAAATGTTTGAAATAGAAGTTACTTTCATTTATTGTGAAAAACCTTTGTCAGTGTTTACGTGTTGAAAAAAATAAAACAGTGTTGTTTTATTAGTTGTGAATATTTTAAAATCTAGATTGATTAAAAGTCTTTTAAAATTTCGTTACATTGTAGCTAGTGCTTTGGTATTGCTCTTATTTTGTCATTTTGTAACGAAAATTTGCTTATAAATAGTGTTTGTTGGGATCGATTGTATAAAAAACCAACAGTCTGAAATGGCTTTTGTCACGAACAAAATGTTAAAAGCACCACATGAAAAGAAAGCTAAAACTGTATTGGCCGAATAAAGGGCCAGAGTCGTAAAATAAATATACTAGTACATGTCTCCCCTACCAATCTTGCATATCGGATCGGCATTTCCGGTGATTTTACCAATGCCGGACAAATCCGTCTGGCACCCCGCCTATGCCAGAAGACTCTCGTGAATAACTTGTGACATAAACATTACGACGCCCTTTTCCAAAACACAACGTCTGAATATCGTTTGTTTTATCATGATAATGCATCATTTTGATAATTTTGCATTTGCAAATCAATTTTAAAGTGCAAGACGGTATGCAAGAAAAGGTTTCTATCATGAGACATTGGTTCAGATGGAAATTTCCGTCATCTCGGCAGAGCCTCGTTCCCGCCATAACAGTTACCCTCGGTGACGGATATTTCGATCTGAACCTTGTGCTCATGACAGAAATTATTAATCTTTTCTCATGAACAATCATGTTTCCCCTACCAAAAGCTTATACCATAAACACTGCGTATAAAAGTCAAATTGATTCCTTACTGAAAAGATCGTACCTATTTGAATAAAATTTAACATGCCGGTAGTATGCAACCTTAGGTATGGTAAAAAATGTTCTGTGTATTTTTATTACAATCCACAAGGAGATTCGGTCATATTTGATGAAATATATACAATATTGTTCAAAATGTGAAACACCCGTTTCCCGTTATTTGGCCAAAATAGTCTTGTCTGCTCTCTAAGTCAAAGAGTTGTCATCCGATCTTCACCAAACTATTTGTGGGTATAATGTCTAGGCCAAGTTTAATAACCAGCAAAATCGCCAAAGGCACTCTTAGATTATGTCACTTGAATTATCGAAAAATGATGAATTAGCCTTCTCAGCTACATTGTATATAGTTCAAACAGTTGAATTAGCCATGTCCGCTCTATAGTTAACCGGTTTTACAAAACCTACGAACTGCCAGATACTGAGTTATTCCTCCTTCACGTGCGTATTTTGTGACTTTGACACTCTTGCTAATTCTAGTAAACAAACACGGTCATCGCTCTTTAAAAAGTATGAGCAGGACGTGTTTAACGATATTCAACACTAGGATTTGAACAGAACGTGTTTAACGACATACATTTTTTGTACAACAATAGGATCGTGCAAAAGTTCAAAACAAGGTTACCTGTTATTATCTATTTCTAAAAATTATCGAACCGGAACAGGACAATTGTAATCACAAACAACACCACTTGGTACTCTCTATCAAACTATCAATAAAATTTCTGACCGGGTGTCGTGGAAAGTTTTTGGATACTTGGATACCTAACTGTATAAAAGATTTATTACTCTGGAAAATTAGAGCGTATTCAACTGTTTACTACGACCCGAGCGTTTCGTCTATTACGCACAAACACGTTACTTTTAGGGAAAGACCAATTAACTGATGAAGAAATCAGTGTTAACTTCATAAAAAACTCTAATCGATTAAAAGTTGACAGATAACCGATATTTGCTATGTTGTCTCGAAGCTCTGAAATTATTTAATTATATTAATTGATCTGTAAGCTATTTGACACTGCTTTTTGGGTTATGGACATACATCACTCTCTCCCTCTCCCTTTCTCTCTCTCTCCACTTTGATTTCTACCCTTTATCAGAAACTCTTTGACAATATTGTTACAGATATCATGTAAGATACATTTTGCTAAGGGAAGAACCCTCGATAATGTTGCAAGAACTTTTGGCTGAACTATTGTTTGTCTTTGTTTGTAATAAATATGCATTTCACTGTAATTTCACATAAAATGTATATATTAAGAGCAAAATAAAAGATTAGTAAACTAAGAAAATCAGAACAGAGCTCGCTACATGCAGGTAAGTATTGATTGTATAGCATCGTACTAATAATTCTTGCGAAGTAACACGCTTAAGAACAAAGTCTGACAGACGGACAAACCCATGTTTAAGTGTTCTCTAGAGCTCCAAAATCATCAAGGATTTAACTACAGTTTGCTAGGGTGTTGCCACCTGATTTGATTTTCTTTTTCATTTACGGTATGAACGATATATTTCAAAACCATGGTCATACAGATATGGACTTGCTACATATTCTTGTATGGTCGATTACTTAAGCTATATCAACTTCTTCAAATTACTCAGTGATACCGTTGTATTACTAACGTAAAAACTTAAGATGAGTGATACTATGAGTAGCTTTATATTGATGAATTTATTAATTGTATTGGCTGAAATGTCACGTTAAGCCGAAGATTGTAAAGGAAATTATGAAACGATGCAAAAGTTATTCTGAACAAGTACAAAGTTTGTAAAATGTGATTCCGAACAGCAACAAAACGAAGTAAAAACAGATTGCAAACAATGTTCAAGAAAGTTAACACTACATCCCACATCTCAATAAACACAATTTCAAGAAAAGAATCTTAACTTGCTTGACATACAACGAACACGTGTCTCACGTAAACTTGAGCGATTCTAATCCTACAGTTTGAAATTGACATTTTTTAATCACTTAGTGCTCAAAAGTATTGACAAGTAGAAAAGATCAATAGTGTGCCAGAAAAAGCTATTAGCTTTAACACAAAAAGGATCACAGCAAGACAGAATTTTACGGCTAACATAGAAAGTACAAATTTACAGCTACATGTATAATTTTTTTCCGAAAAGTTCTAAGTATAGTCAATGCAAAGCTTCAACATCTATATCTATATCAACATCTATATCCACTGAGGATAGACTAATTCCTCCAAAAGACTCCAATTAATAACAGTTGGTAGATCGTGTTGTTATGTAACAAAGACAGTACCTAGTGAATATTACGTGTAAGTTCTGTGAAAATACATAATAATTTGTATTTGCATTATAAAGGACAAAAGTAAATCACGGCATATTTACACCGTTACACAGTTTGAACAGTGTAGTTTAACAATATAAGAAAGAGCTCCTAAAACACTATATATGACTGTTCGAGTAGACGGAAAGACAAACGGCGAGGCTTAAATCACTAGTTCTCCCCGTAAAATTATGAAGAGAGACATAATAAAAACTATTCTAGGAGCACCAGAATTATTGACATTTAAATGTTGTCCCAAATTGCACAGAAAGTGGAATTTGCTGATTCCTAATCATTTAAGCCTCAATGAAAACCCGTAAATTACTATTATTTCTAAAATGACTTGGATGTTCATATTGTTTTACAGTTTTTGAAGACCTTTGAGGGGACAATTTATTTTCTCCAATGACCATAAAGTAGAATAGACAAATCCATGTCTTCAATCTTTATGAACTTTTGAAATTGCTTGGTGTCAACTTTTGCTCGTATAATCAATAAGTGAGTTGGTCTGTAACTTTATGTTTGTTTACGGCTAAATTTAAACCATTAGGATAGCACACTGTGGTAGATTCTACCCCTAGGGACCCAATACATTCAATTTCAAGTGTCTGTGATACATAGTTTGTGTGTGCCGGATATGCAAACATCATTTAGTGAGATTATTCTGTCTGTTTTGAATCTACACGACCAGACTACCTCTGAAACAAGATAGGCTAAGATGCCTTAATACACTAGACATATTTAGGCTTAACAGATAGAGAACAATTTTGTCCATGGCATTTGGGAAACAATTGGACCCGCCAAAGAAGTCACTTGTTTTACATAGACTTATGTAGAGAACCTTTCAAATTCTTCTTGTCAGAACTTTCAAGTTAGATATACTTTTTGTAACATTGACTTGTGATCTTTGCAAGTTTGTTCAAATTGTAGAAATGGGTAGAAATTGTGCACACCGGGATGTCAATTGTGTTGCATTGACATATAGTTACACAGGAAAAAATGAAATCAGAAGACACAGTGCTTACGTATTTAGTTTGTTGCTTTAGTTAAGTGGTTTTCTGCTAAGTTTGTTAAAATCATGCCCTTTGGGAAAACTTTGGCTCGCAAGGGAGTACCATGTTGTGCAAAGAATTATATTAGATCATAATGACACAAATTTATATAAGAATTCAATTTTTAAAAATGTCAAAAACAATAAAGCCTAGAGACTTGAGCTTTCGTTTACAGTATGGTATGGTGGCCCTTTCTCATTGTCACAGAAGCCATTGGCTGGATTTTAAACAAACACTCTCAAAACGATTATGGCAAGCCTTTGTCAAGATGTTCAAGGCATTTTCAGTTATAACACACATCCCCAACCGTTACGTTGTTTCCTTATATGAATATAGTAGTCTTCAAATAATCTTCGTATTAGAAACTATTGGCCACAGCAATTCCACAGTAGCCAATTTATTTACTACATGTACTAAAATTATTCAAGTCAAGTCAATTTGTTAAAACCATGGCAACTTTGATATGGGCCATTTTCCATTATACGCATGTAAAAACCAAAACTGATCTTGATTAAATTGCACCAACTGGGGAAATTGAGGCAATAAATAAGTACGTGTGCATAAGAGATAAATGCCTACTGCGTTTGTCATTTAAACGATATCAGCTTTCCTAATCTCCGAAGACTTAAACTGAATGTCAAATGATGATAGATCTACGAAATAATTGAATTATATCCTCAAAAATGAAGTGCATTATACTTGCATAATATTGGTGTCTCATTACATACTGGTACTCTGAAATGTTAGTACTGATCTGCATGAACAGCTAGTGGAGTTTTTATGTGTTCAGATTTTAAAAACATCATGGATAATACTAAACCAAAAAAATAATAATACATTGTTTAAACGCTTTTTGTTTGCAATACGATTATACATTCCGCTAAGTTACTAAGGCTGCAGGTTTCCATAGACGATGGCAAGTGAAACTCATGGAAGGCCATTCACGCAGGTATTGAAAGAGCTGGCAGAGTCGAGCACGGTTCATGGTATACCGAAGATTGCGTCCTCACGGCAGGTGGCAGTTAAAGTACTCTGGTGCATTCTAATGATCGCAGGATTCTGTATTCTTACTGTGCAACTTGTGGCATTATTCCGGTAAAATGATAAAAAAACAGTTTTCATAATAGTTTTACATACTTCGTTACTCACATTATTTTCACATCCTTGTTCATTCGGGTTTTACCTGGTGTAATTATAATGTCATTCAGCATGTCTATTTTTAAAAACAAATATGACAACTAGGCAGGGAATTCTAGCTGATCAATTTCATCTGAACAGCAGTTTCTAAGTTGATAAAATTAGTTAAGTTGCTTTTCACATTTTGCTTTTAACTAATTTTGTAAGTAACTCCATCAAAAACCAATATTTCTATATATTGACATGGGCGAGAGGTACCATTAACTATTATTCTGCATCTGCTTCGCATTTTCTTTTTGCAATCTGATTAAGAAGCATGTAGGTAAATAATACGTTTTTGTTCTTCTTTCGCCAAAATTGTTCTAAAATCTTTCGCTCTACTGAGTTACTTTTGCGACAAGCAGTGTGTTTTTCATATTCACCACACGCAGTTTGTTTTCGATACGTAAGCTCGTTTTGATACGAATGGGACAACATGCTTATCTTTTTCTGATTAAAAGTTTAATGAAGACAAGTGTCCCTGTCTTTTGTCGTGAAACAAAATAAAGTTCGGATGCGAAGCAATTAAATCACAAATGCGTAGCACAAGTGATTTAATTTTTCGCATTCCACTGACTTTTTATTTTATTCGGCGATAAAATATAGGCACATAGTTATTTCAATTCTAACACGGCATTTTTCTTTGAAATCTGACCCGAACTTTATTCAGCGCGTAGCAGTACATCACTTTAACTGTAAAACGTGAAATTTACGTCGTGATGTCATTTACCACACGTCGTAAAATATAGCCTTTTCCCTATACTTTTTATTACCCTTCCAGGAAATTTCCAATCGTTTGATCGGCCAATGATCCGTAAAGAGAAATTGACATTAACGGACAAGTCGGTAAAATGCACTTGGCATACCCCGTCATTGTACCTCGCGCTAAAATGGTTCGATATTTTTAGGGTAGGCCTACTCGATAACGGCCCTGGTAACGAAAATCATTGGTAGGCCTACGCATATCAACAGAGCATTGGTTGAGAAGAAGAATGAGGTTTAGTATGGAGTTATAGGAAAGAGAAATTATTGAGGAATGTATGTACATTTCAAATTAAAAATCATAGATATACTTTCGACTCGTACTTGCGTTTTTCAAACAAGTTCAATAACCTTTATGACTTTTTTGTGACGTCACGAAGTGACATTGAGGTATCATAAGTGCATTTGAATTTCTACCTACGTTCAGCCGTTAAATGAATTCAGAATGAACCGATTTCTTCAATATTTAAGAAAAGCAAGGGTAATGAAATTGTTTATTTTTACGTGGTAGTCTATATGGAGTTATATTGCCCGCCTCGACATAATATAGATCTAACTCTAGGTCGGTAACATATCACCATATACCACTTAGAAACCTAACAAATATTCTTACATGACTCACGATTCTATGTCTTTATATCATGTTTATCGGTGGTTTATCGTAATATAACTGTAGATTATACTGTCCACTCAGTGAAATTATCAAAATCTGTAACCCGGCTTAACGCCAAAAACTAGACTGTACCGAGCGTAAAGATTGCCGGAAACCGTACGAAGATGAGGTAGTTAAAATGACGTTTCCCACGAATTTCGACATTTCATTGAAATAATCTTGAGTTTGAGACATAAAATAAACAAAACAAGTGACAGGAAATTGTCACAAAACCAGGTTTTCATTTTCCAGTCTGCTGGCCGAGCGCAAATGTGTTTTTAAAGTAAGTAGATATACATAATGTGAAAAAGAAACAAAGGTCTTCTTCTATATATTACATGTGTAAAAAAAGCAAAGGGCCATAATTTAGGCAAAATTGATCCAAACACAAAACCCAGACAATATGCACGTGGGCACTTGATGACAACAGTTGTGTGAGAGTTTGGTTTAAATATCTTGAGAAATGTAGGAGGAAGTGGGCACGTGACAGTATTTTTCTATATATAACATATGTGGAAAAAAGCAAAGGGCCATAATTCAGGCAAAAATTATAAAAAAAAAAGAAAAAAGAAAAAAAACAAACAAAAAAACTTGCTCTGTGTGGGGTTTGAACCGCTGGTCTCATGAGAAATTTTGTCATCTTACTGTAACAGAATACTCCAAAGTATACAGGATTGGTAATCTATTCTAAAAATAGACAGTAATAACAGAGTATTCTCCCTTTTATAATAACAAAGTATTCTCCCTTTTATATATACTTAAATTAGGAGACACAAAATTGCTAACGGACAGACAGACGGACGACCAGGGGCAGAACATTATATATTAAAAATTCTTTAGTTCACAATTATAGTTCTGTGAAAGTTTGGTTGAAATCCCTTGAGAAATGTAGGAGTTGCACACAGAAGAGTATTTCTCTATATATATTACATTATGTTGAAAAAAACAAAGGCCTATAATTCTGTCAAAAATGGTCAAATCACCAAACCCCGACAATATGCGCCAGGGCACTTGGTGACAATAATTCTGTGAAAGTTTGGTTGAAATCCCTTGAGAAGTGTAGAAGGAGTTGCGCACAGAAGAATTACATATGTGAAAAAAACAAAGGGCCATAATTATGTCAAAAATGACCAAATCACAAAACCCGGACAATATGCGCCAGGGCACTTCATGACAATACTTCTGTGAAAGTTTGGTTGAAATCCGTTGAGAAATGTAGGAGGAGTTGCGCACAGAAGAATTACATGTGAAAAAAAAAACAAAGGGCCATAATTCTGTCAAAACTGACCAAATCACAAAACCCCGACAATGTGCGCCAGGGCACTTCATGACAATACTTCTGTGAAAGTTTGGTTGAAATCCGTTGAGAAATGTAGGAGGAGTTGCGCACAGAAGAAATTGTTTACGCCCGCCCGCCCGCCGGCCCGCCGACATACCCCAATCTAATAACCAGGATTTTTCCTTCGGAAAACCTGGTTAACAAACATTGTTGGCACAAAGGTGGAGTTTAAGACTTAAAATAAACAAAACAAGTGTTAGTATCGATGTCATATCACGATGACTTTACTCGTGCCGACCAAAAGTAGTTATTTTCACTCGTGGCTGCGCCACTCGTGAAAATATCTCTTTTGGTGCCCACTCGGTGAAATTATAACGCGATCTCACATCGAAACCAATAATTATCGTTATATACAAAGAAACCGGTGGTTTCAGTGGTTAGGGTGTTCGCCTCCGGAACGGGAGGTCCCGGGTTTGAATCCCAGCTGTTATGACATATGGAATGAGTGTTCGAGAGCGTTAACTAAGCTACGGACGAACTGAAATAAATTCGTATAAACTAATGCGGGAAACGATATGCCGTCATAATGAGGTCATATTGTGCCACATGCGGTTATAAATAGTGAGGATAATGTTGGTTTCGAGGTTTTGGGATAACGATATGCCGTCATAATGACGTCATATTTTTCTGTTTATTTATGGTTAAAACCTACTATTGAGGTTATTTACAAAATATCGAAAATCGCGGAAAGTCATCAGAAACATAGCGCAAATGACGTCATTTAAACGACGTCATAACGTCGCATGGTTTCGCATTAAGTACGCGGGTTTTTTTTAAAAAAAAAAAAGTTAAAAAATTTAAAAAAAATGAAAAATAAAAACTTTGGTAATCCACTTTCAAAAACTGTGGATTATCACTTTTATTTCACTAACATAATTCACTGGAAAACATAAAATAAAAGCGTATAGTATATGTATTTATTACCTTATTATTAAAATTAACATTATTATTATTATTATTATTATTATTATTATTATTATTATAAAAACAACTCTTGTCGTTCTGATGTGCAGTTATCAACCACTCTGGCCTCCGGCGCATCAAAACTCAATTATTGTTTAGGCCTATTAGACGATGGACAGCGCTGGAACGGATGTTATTTCATTGATAAAGGAAACGCAATCACCCTTTAACATGCTTTTGGTGTTTCATAAGATTGTTTATAAATTTTTCAGGACATTTAAGTCCCATCCAGTACAGACAACAGTTTCCTTAGATTTTAGTTCACTTAGATTTCCGGCAATTTCATTCTGCAATATGAATCCTGTCAGAAAGTCCAAGATTGGTATGTCAACGCAGCTAAGGGACACGTTATACCCACAGGTAATTCAAACCAAAAAAATAAATCGCCGACATAATGAACTTATTATGAATGGTGGCGCTGTGGTCGAATGGTTACCGCTCTGGACTATCCATCCGGAGGTTCCCGGTTCGAATCCCGTCCGGTGCACTTGAATTTCAGAAAGGCTTTTCAGTGTTTCCCACCCATCAAGAGATGAGTTGGTAAGAAACCATAACCATATAAAAACCATATAAATTTGCGCCTGTCGGGCGTCTTAGCAGTTTCACCTGAGGGGAAAGCGTAGGGTCGGACCGGGACTAAAATCAATTAAAAAGGAACTTATTGTGACACGTTGGAGCCCATTGAACATATTTCAATTGATGTTTGCTTTGGTTTATATCTACTGCTTTCCCGGTCCTTTTCAAGTCTATAACTGTGCTGTCACATAGCAATTTCTCTTACAATAAAACCACAAGGCAAATCATTAACCAAGTAACAGCTTGAGTTTGACAACTTGTTCATGAAAACCACGACACTTTCCCATCAGAAACCTTTTTGCTACAGTGTATGTTGCTGCTGAGATAGTTTTGTTAATTTTATATTGATTTTATCAAATATGGGCACTAGCACGTGCATGCATAGGCGCTAGCCCACGCAGTGCTATTAACAGCCCGTAAAGGATGTTTTATTCTATATGATTCATGTGCCGGTGATGTGCAATTGTTCTCTTTTTGAGAAGACCAGATCTATTTTCCATTAAGAAGCAAAACCCAGTACGGAATTTTATTACATTTGCTATTTTCGTTCGTATCAATGGGTGACTTCTTTCCGTTGTGATAGAATCAATCAAATGTCGGCAATTTCTAACATGACGTAAATC
Organism: Saxidomus purpurata; assembly: GCA_022818135.1. Lineage (NCBI taxonomy): Eukaryota > Metazoa > Mollusca > Bivalvia > Venerida > Veneridae > Saxidomus > Saxidomus purpurata. Next base: position 10,432,919 of record JAFMSR010000010.1, read on the forward strand.
TAAATATTTCAGACGATTTTACAAGACTTTCTTTATCTGTTTCGTAAAAATCTGGCAATGCCACCCGATTAATTTATTTGATAACACTAAATTATGTTTGATTATCTCGCTTTAGAAGAAAAAAAATACGCCAACAATAATGGATGGTATACCGGAGCCTTTACCAGAGGAAGCTATAAGAGGATTCAGGAAAGAAAATGATACCCTAGCAATGGGAGCTTTGCCCGAAGCAGACGACAGTGTACTTAGTTCCTATCTCGATGATAACCAGACAACTTCTGATACAATAGAAACTTATTCGGAAAATGCAACAGCTTATGATGCGTTAAATGAATCTGTCACCGAAAATCCGAATGAGAGTTCAAGTTATGCATATTTTACATACGACAACTATGATCACTACGTATGGGACATCTTTGATTACCACCATAAAGAGAACTATTTTAATCTCTCCTTTGGCAACCTGTCGTTTGTGCACCACCATGAAGCGACAGAAAACCTTAACGAGCATTACCAAGACCCACAAGATAAATGGGAAAAACTGATTACAAACTTCAAAACGGTGTTTAGGAATGTGTCCGTGTAAGTGTTTATGATGGAAACATAGACTTGACGCTTTTGTAATAGTATCAAAGAACCTATTAAATATCACTATTTAATGTTATGACATGTACTAAAGAATAAAACGTTTCTGATGCAACTGAAGATTCAGTTAAAAACGTTTATATGTAAATCATAGAAAATAAACAGTTTAGTTATTTGATGGAGCTTATCATCAGTTTGTGTAACATATACATATTTGATAATTTCAGAAGGAAGCGGGACCGTATGGGACACCAGATGTCTGACTTTATACAATACGCATCTTTTGCAAGAAGAGAACAGCAACTCTCGTAAGAAATCCCTTTTTGTAATATTAATCTGTTGTAACATAGTATTGACTCCAAACATATGATCGAATGTTTCTCATTTAAGGCCTCACCCATGCAGTTACGTATACAAATAATATCATATAATTTACTTATTGTACAATATAAGATTAATCGAAGGGATGAAGTTTTAACAAATTTACTTATGATTGCCTTACATAAAATTAGATATCAAAAAGATGTCTAAGCGCCATTGAAAATGCAAAGAGACTAATACTGCATTTTTTTAGCAAAAAAAACCAAAAAAAAACAAGTTGTGTACTCTGCTGATCTCCAAACATTATTTATCATTTCGTCGGTAATATTATCATATGTTGTTGGTACTACACATTCTTAATTCGTTATAGAATTTACAAATATACATAAGTATATGTTATTTTATGGTCGCTTTTCAGTTGGAAGTGTTTCCTTTTTTGAGGTTATTGTTCCTTGATAGGTCTTTTGATCTGTGGACTATGTTTTCATATATTCCAAAGCAGCTAAGCTATAACAATATGACATTTAGTTGATGGATTTCATTCAACATAAATTAAACATATTTTTCATGTTTAACAGGAAATATATCAAGAAGTTCACAACGTCTGATTATGGAAACTGTTTCACAATGGACCATCCAAAGTACAAGGCATGGGGAAGTGGTCCTGATACCGGTACATTCAGTATAATATGTATATTTGATAATTTCATTTTGAATGGCAAACTTGAAGGGGACATGATTTGAATAATCTCGGTAGATATACACAAGACGATGCTGCTTGCCGAATATCTAAGCTCTGGGTCTTCTAGTTTTTGAGGAGATTTTAAATTGCACCCTATAACTCTATGTAAAATAGAGAGACTCCGCAGCGGGGTCAATTTTGACCCGGGTTAAAACGATTTAAATATTATTGGTAGAGGACCACTTAATAATGCTGCATTCTAAATATCTAAGCTCTGGGCCTTGTGGTTATAGACAAGAAGGTTCTTTAAGTTTTCCCTATATTCTGACTCAAGGTCATGATTTGAACAATCTTAGTAGATGTCTATGAGTAAATGACCGCAAAAAACAAACAAAGAACTTGTTCGTGAATTGATTCAGGCATCTATTCCCGATGACCATGGTATTAATAATTGAAAAATTGTACAAACTATATAACATGTTCAACTGGACTTCCAAAATAAATCTTCTACGAAGCCCAAAAACATCAAAATTAAAAAAAGGTTCGACAACTCCAGAGAAAGCCAATAATGCCTCATCTGTATGAAAAAGATAACTATAGCAGTGATACAGAAACTAACAAAGATTTTTACTAACCACTACTGAAAAACATAAAAAGTAACTAAAAACATACATTCTGTAAGGAATGCAGGTATTACTATTTATTACTGAAACAATTATTTTTTGCGAAATTACAGGGATCAAGTTGACTTTATACCTTGAAATAGACGAATACATTGAAAACTTTTCCTCAGGGTACGGAGTACGAATTGTTTTTCACGAGCCTGGAACATTCCCCATGCCTGCAGAGGAGGGCCTGACTCTTAGTCCAGGATACGAGACCAATATAGGGCTAAGAGCGGTTTGTTTTATGTTTTTCATTGTCACCACGGATTTCCCAGAATAGCCCAGTATTTCATTCAAGTCCCTTTCAAACATAAGTTTGCTTGAACAATTAACTCATACATACTTATCAAAAACATTACGGTAGATTTTACAGTCAAATGTATTAACTAATGTATAATGTTATAACTGCATTAAAACTTAGAAACAATATAAAAAGCAATTTACAACATTTAATTGCTGCTAGATGTACTTTTCCTGAATATGATCAAGAGAGTTCTTGAAAGTTTCCATTAAAATTGAAACAAAACTATAATCAAACCAAGTATCGCTACATGGAACATGCTAACCTTCGCGACATTTCACCAACATTCACACAGTATTCAACAGCACATCCTATGCTCTTCTTGGTTTATATCACACATATATTTGAAGACATTTGTTTAAGTTTCTCATAGCGTATCCGTTTTCGTCTTGATTATGGATAAATTTCTTTGTATGTTTGCTACCCAAGAGGAACACTGTCACGCATTGCTTTGAAACCGTCATATATCGCCTAGTTTTACGTAGCTGCTACAATGAACCTGTGTGTCTTTTCACTTCGCGAATTGCATGCAAGTCCTTCTCACAGTATTTTCATCAAAGGTCGTCATTTTTATTTGAATCCTGGGGATACTTTCTAATAAACTGCAACCATTCCAAACCAAATTATGAGATACTGAGAAGGATGATGAAAAATGCTATTCTGGTGAGTGGAGATGGTAACCAATGGTAGCGAAACTAAGTACACTCAGATTAGCAGGGAGTAGTCATTGAGAGGTGTTGATATAAACTGCAAGAACTTATTCAATAACCATGTGCAATAAATGAGTTTAAACGAAATTAAATTTAGCTTCAGAAGTGCAAAATGATATTGTAGTGTCACGTCAGAATTTATAAGACATATCAGCATTCTGCTATTAAAAATGACACCATTCCTTTGAAAATTATTTAAAAACAAAAATACGAAAATGGCATGGTCTTTACCATGTTAGTCTACCAACTCTAGTACTTTACATTCTCTTTTAAAGTTTCTCTCTTAAAAACTGATGACAATGTTACCAATAAAGTCATTTACAATGATTCAATGTCAAAGGCCTAAAAAGTACTAAATCGTACATATCAAACGTAACGTTTACATGTTGTTGTTTTTTTTACATTTCGAAAATATTGCAGATTTATAAAATATATTTCCAGATAAATGTTACACGGCTTGGTGAGCCGTATGGCGACTGTACACAAGATGGTAACAAAGAGTTCCTGAGGAAGTACAATATGTCTTACAGCAAAACGGTACTAATCATATTTCCTGCATCATATCAACTTTCGATTTAGTTTTAGCTTTTGTGCTTAATGTTCGCTAGATTGCCTTTGTGACCTCAGCGTTGTGAAAACAAAAGAGCGGCAGTTTTAGCGGCCGATATCTTTACCACCTAGTGCCCATTTATTTGATTGATAAAACACGGTGTGTTATGCTGGAACATTACGTTGAACTATATGCTGGATTTACCAGTTTAACTAATACTGCAACTAAAATTCATGCTCTCATGTAACAAAATGCTCGGCAAAACCATGTATAGTTAACTATGAACACACTTTAGAAGAAAGTCATCGTGCTAAATAAATGATTCTATTATATTTTTTATGAAGGCTTGTTTAGCATTTTGTCGTGTAGAAAGTGTGATCGACACATGCGGGTGTTTGCCATCCGATGCACCGGACATAAACTTCAAGATAAAACAACCAATCTGTGGCATGGATATGTGGGGTAGGATTTAATTCATTCCCGCCCAAGTATTCATAATACATTTTTCTTTGATGATACAAAATATTTTACTTGTGTTGTTAGGAGCGGTTTTAATACCTTTGATTTTTAAGATTTATATCGGTTGCTGTATATTGCATTCGTAATACTAATTTAGAATGTCCGGTTAATATGTTTGCATACTTACGACTCTTTGCAGTTTTTAACATAGAACACTGCAATAAAGCTGTTTCATTAAGGACATGCATTACGAAATTTTCTTTTATATTTTTAAGATTTACTGCAGCTAAAACTGCCTGATATTCAATTACCATAATCTTTGTTTTTAGATGAATATTGTGTATTTATGGTGCTAGATAAGTTTGAACTAGGGGTCCTTGGCTGTGATTGCATCAGCCCTTGCTCGTAAGTTGATAAACTCTTTATAAATCTGTTTATCTGTTTATATTTCATAGTATTTACACAATTTGTTACTTAGGGTTTGAACACTTTGGTCCTTATAGTCTGTCATATAACTCAACTACAACGGAAATGTCTGGTGTTTACATGACATGCGTGTTTAAATAAACTCAACTGCATTTAATCAGGTACGATGACCATTTTATATCAACTAAGTTATAATTAAGTTCAGTGAACAAATGTAGAAATAATACTAAATATCAAACATGTGACTTATTAGTGTATCATTAAATTTCAGGGAATTTGTTTATAGCAAGACAACCTCGGGACGAGTGTGGCCTCACAAGGATTATCTTGTTAGTCAATTTACATGTACTATGCATTTTTCCATTTTATCTTCAGTTTATGTATATTCGATCTTTTTCGGCACAACCGTATTAAAGGTCCATTACTAACACCAAATCGAATTTTCTTTTAAATCTGTGTACGTAACGGGCGTCTTCTCAGAAAGAAAAATATGACAAACTGCATCGAATGTGACCATATTGTGTTGAACATTTGAGTTTAACAAAATAATTAATAAATTATATTTTGCATTTAAAAAACGAAAGTAGGTTTTCCAGTTTTCAAATATCTTTGTACTTTTCCAGAAGTCACCCAGATAGAGGCTGTAAATAGGTTGTGCATAAATAAGCATGCCTATTTTGAATTATGATTGAAGAACTTACATTCCACTGATGTGAAAAGTATATCTCTGACTGTTTACAACATTCAGTAAAGCGAAAAGTAGGACAAAAAGATACCCCAGGTCAATCTAATGAAATACACAAACATTCACTCGTTATTCTGCAGCAGTATTTCAAACAGGGAAATACTTCAAGGCTATTGTAAATTTTTAGAAGCCAGTTTCAAACTGTATTTCCTTGTTACAATTCCAGATTTAAAAGAAAATTCGATTTGGTGTTAGTAATGGACCTTTAAGCTCGCTTTGGACCGGAAGTTGGCAACCTTTCAACCGCAAATGAAACGTTAAGCAGAATGTATAACATTTTTAGATTAAAAAAACATCCTCTGTATGGTACCTTTTCATTGGATAATATCGCATGAAAAGGGGTCAATAAAAATGCCTGCGTTTTCAGTCTGTCATGAATGGTTTTATAATTATGGTACTTTAACAGTTTTATGTGATGGAAAGTGAAGTTGATTACGAGTGTAGAAAAAATATTGTTTCTCAACCAGTGGATAACGGTAAATGTTTTTAGTAGATAGCTACAAATGTGATAAAAACAAGGATTAAGTTTTTTCTCTGACGCACTTATTTCTGCCATTTGGCACCCTCTTTTTGTATTGAATTGTTTATAGCTCCGGCCCATCGTTGGATTTTTCTCGGTGAACTTGCAAAGACCCTAGCATACTGGTATCTCCTACTGCATAAAGATTATTGTTTTTTCCATGAGTATGCGGTTCAGATCAAAATCACCGAGGGTAACTTGGTAGGAAAAAGGCTCTGTCGAAGTCACGGACATTTCCATCTAAACCAAATATCTCATGGTAGAAACTGTTTCTTGCATACATTCTTGCATTTTAAAATAAATCTTTTATGTTATTTAAAACAGGAAAAAGTATTAATGAAGGATATATGCGCAAAGAATTTAACGTCACTGAAGGACGCATGTCATCAAATAGAGAACGATACAAGAGACTTCAACTACGAAAGGTATAAATTCAGATTTCTTAATATTCACTATTAACGCATGAAAACATACAGTAAATATAAATATTTAAGAAACCAACAAAAAACAGCAACATACAATTGGGTAAAGCTGAAGTTATTTCCAACAGTATCTAGGGTCCCAAAAATCAATTCTAGATGTAAAATTACATAACGCATATGTTCATTTTTTCATCTTAAAACATATTTTGTATTTACTATTGATTCTATGTTGACAAAGGAGACAACAATATCATTAATGAACTATTAAGAGGTGAGACGACATGCAACGACAAAACGCTGTTCCTTTGCATACCTGTTGAACGATAGCCTCCTCCACCAGATTTTAAGTTTTCATTTTCCTCATCCTGCATTTGTGGTACTGTCAATACGAAATGAATTTGTTACAAATACATCATATTTAGATATCTGAAAATTACCGATGGTTGCCCCATAATTAGATTTAATAGACTACACGAAACATTCGAATGAATATCCTGATGGCACGGCACATTGTCGTTGACACTACTATAAAAAGCAATCCTAAAATACCGGCATTGCATAAGTTTAGTTCTGCTCTGTGAGTTGATCGGTACAAATTGATGTAGGCGTTGATTGGAAGTCGTTTTTTCATCATATTCAAGTTTAATTTCTGAAAAAAGTTACGAATTACTTCCTATTTCTATATAATCCCACCGAAGTATATGCATTACTCTGCCGTGTATTTTTATAAACACTGGTGGGACAAAAATTGTTTTCAATATTATTTATGATTATTGGACTAGGATATCGGAAATATACCAAAAAAGACAAGCGGATTTATGACGACTTGCTACAGGCAGGACAACCCTTCGAGTTTATCATTTAGAAACAAAATCTATTTCGAAACATGGTACTTAATTGTCGCTTATGGCCTTCTGGTTGCTGTTGTAAGTTGGCAGATTCACATATTTTTTGTAGAGGTTGTTACACAATTATTGTGTTCTATTTCAAGATATAAAAACAACTTTGTTCGAGTGCTCATTTACTTCGAAGACCTCAACTATGAAAAGATAACCGAGGAACCATTTTACACCGTGAGCATCAAACATTATCTTTTCTACTGGCACAATTACCTTCGTTTTTTAAAAAGTATATACGCATACCCTGACGTTAAGCTGCTTTTAATGAAATGCAAGAATGTATACAACTAATAGGACAATTCTTAGGGTATAAATAAGTTGGAACTTTTGTATTCGCATGTTTATAACCGGCAATACGTTTGGTACGCTTTAAGCCTGAGTGTGTCCAGTTTTTGAATTCTGTATTCCTCGAATAAATATGTTAGGTAGTAACGAAAGAGTACGTACTACTCGACAAGTAATAGGTTATCACAGCTAACTACATAAAAGCGTTATGTGACTTTTCATATCTGCTGTAATTTTACTTTAAAGTCATTAGGGGTTTCAGTTTAAAGTTTATTAAAAGGTTATCTAACATACGCTTGCTTAAACGAGGGAAGGGAATTGCTGCTTATGTTTTAGCCATTCTGTATTACTAATCTACTACTATAATAATTATCATGCAACACACAGGCAAACTGATTACATACAAAGTTTTATATTGATCGCCTTCAAGGCAAGGGTAATATAATTCTATTTTACTTTCAGCCTGTGCGATTTGTGTCGGATATCGGAGGAGCGGTTGGACTGTTCATGGGCGTATCTTTACTCAGTTTGTTTGAAGTGTTTCAGCTTATCCTGGAGATAGTTCTGCATCTGTTTCATAGGAAAAGGAACAATAGTATGACAAAGGACAACAAAGCTCTAGAACAGAACAGTGTGTGAAGAAAGGAGGTCATTATCTGAACATGAACGTGACCATTGAATGACGTGAACATTGCTTAACACGGATGAAACTTACTGTGACAGAACGAGTGATGTTGCAAGACAAACTCAAATCGACAATGATGGTTTATTGTGGATACTTAGATTCGTAAACAAAAACATGTCAAACCATAGAGTTTTCACAATAATTTGATCTTAGTCTTTTAGCTGAATGCGTAATTGGCTTCTAGGCTAGTTTTATAACTTATTAATAAATTGTTTGTATCAAATTTGAAAGTTTTGTCATCATTATTACTAGTATATTGTTTGCACAGGCGCGCGTGACTCTATCATATGTTCAAGTTTAAAATGAATTAATTGATTAATACATATGTCGTATTGCAGGGCAAATTCAAAGCTTGACCCGAACTGCATTAATTTGTGCTATTTTCAGAATGGTCAGTGTTGCATGAACTGTATGTCTGTCCTTAAACATCTATTAAGTATATTCATTTGAGTATTTCAATAACATGTCAACACCTCTATCTATTAGTCGTCGTATTTTCCAAATAAAATACTTGATAAAGCTTTGTTTACTGAGCAGGACCGTAATTTGATGAAAAAATCAATGCAATTATGATGGTTCATCCCCATAGCGTAAAACCCAAGAATGCATATCATGTTGTAATAATCATCATTTTGAGCAAGAGTGCTTGCAAATTAGATTGGTAGACTAAGCTAAATATGCTACTTTAGAACCTGTTGAATGTCAGTGAACAACTTCCAATACGATACGAACATAGACACATATATAACCGCTGTATTCAAACGACTCAATACCAGTGCAATATAATACAAGGGCATTTATTGTTGGTATTTTTAAATACTTTAGGGGTGTATTTGTTATTTCCCTTTGACCTTGTGTTTTATTAGACTTTACTAATTGAGGCAACTTTTTGATTTGATTTGCAAAAATCTTCAACAAAGGTTTGTCATTTGCCTTTTCTGTTTTAAAAAAGGAAGTAAAACCTATTAACTTTAGGAGAGGCATTTTCTATTTTAAAAGCCATTAAACAAGTGATGATTCTCATGACGTCAAAAAGAAATATGTCTTTAATTTTTGAGCAAGGATTACAAGAGTGACCCCATATATACTCAAAAGTCATTGTTTTTCATACACTGTTCCATGTTTGAGAGCCGTGCCACAGGTTTTGGAAACACTATTTGTTATTTTTTATGACAATTATTATAATACTATTAAGAATATAAAAAACAATGAATACATAGAAATCAGTAACATTTCTTTTATTGCAACTCTTTTTCATCAACAACAAAATGATGTTAAAGGGTCATAACACAAAACGTAATATATGATAATGTATGAAATATTGCACTAATTATTTGATACTAAATAACATATTGCTATGTGAAGCATAATACTGTATGGTACGAGACTGTTCATGAACATATTTGTTACAACAGTATTATTGAAAACGAATGTTATCTTGCACTTCTATAACACTTATAGATAACAGTCTCCTTTTTTCCACAAATAATTCACATACAATGTACAACACATATGCACACACTCACAAAAGTAATGTTATATAAGACTTGTGCTATCCTTGTTGATCATGTGCTGTAACTATGTCAGTTTAAATACTGTCTATGAACATATTTTCATAATTTGTATTGAATAGTGTTATTTTCGAGTAAAGTATATTCACTCTTCTTTTAAAAAGGAATAGTTTCCATTCTCAGTGTATTATTAATGTTGTTGTTTGTTCTCCTTATTGCTTACTGTCTTCAGATATTTGATCAGAAAACAACTCGTAATACAGTTTATTCAGAATCATTAAAACAATTTCATCATTCTGTTTCCGTTACAAATATACATCAAAAGGAGCTATAGGGTATATTTGGTTAAAATATCAAATGTTCTTTGCTATTCCCTTTCATTTATCTAATGGGTTACATGTCATGGCATATATTTTCATATTTTCCTTCGTTTGGCAAACTGTCAGTCCATAAGTTAAAGTTATACGGAATCTTTTAAACTCTGCTTAGATATGGAGTACGCATCTAAGATGAACCGTCGACCTTCAAACATCTGCCTACCTTCCTCATGTAAACACATTTTATGACTTTCAGTAGCCTATTCTTATCAAAATTGCTGCATCAAAAACAAATAACAAGAGTTCTCGAAACGGTTTTAACTTCAAATTTTATAGAAATACTTTAATTTTTGTTTTGTGTTGCTGTCAAGTTTCCATATTACTTCAACGGTGTATCAGCTTTACAGCCAATTACCCTGAACAAATTTCTCTTCACTTAGTCTTTCTATGAGTTCAGCCAGTCTTTTGATACTTCCAACTGAAGCAAATCTTTTCTCGGCGTGATCTGTTTTAAACTTTACGGAAACAACTTGGTTGTTGTCAAACGCATCAAGGGATGCTGCAAATGACGAAAGACATCTGAATTCTTTCGTGGGTACATGGTTGCAAATTATTTCTATTTTCTTGACCCTATCTGCAGATTTCTCTTTTTTATTTCCGGGAAGAAAGCACTCCTCAAATGTTGCTTGGTAACTATTACCACGGCGGAAGAGCAATGATATATTTTCGGCAGAAAATGTACATCTTACTGAACCATCACTAACATACACATCTATCAATTTGCGAAGGCGTTTCAAAGTACTAAACAACTTCTCGAGTATCTGGTCACGAAAAACTTTCTGCGTTACTGTCAGTCTTAGCGTTTGAAGTTGTTGTAGCTGTGCTACTGGCGTGAAACACTGACTATCTACCTTTTTACTCTTCACCTCAAGTATGGTAAGGAAGCGTTCGTATCTTGAAGGACGTGCAGCAAACGATACAATTTTTGTTAAAATGCCAACAGAAAAATTGCAGCAGTGTAGAGAATTCCCATGTATTTTTAGTTCCTTTTCATGGTCTTTTCCAACTTGTACACAGAACGATGAATGGGGCGGCCTATCTACTCTCATCAGATAATCAACCATCTTTTCTTCGGTTGTTTCAGGAGAGCAGTCTCTCATATAACTGAATGCTAGATTGTCGATCTTAGTAACTTTCCACACGCTTTCGTATATTGATGCATGCATTTCTTCTCCTTTCATTGAAAATGTTTTAAATGTGTCAATCGTCTTCAGTAATGAATGAGACAGTAAAACGTCCACTAAAGGCTTGACTTCAGATTCCAACACATTTTGGCAGGTAAAAGTCTTGCACATTTTCCTTTTTGAAGCAGTCAAACTTACGTGTTTTGTAGTAGCTTTTGTCATGTTCTCCGTAAACTCGATTTGCATTTCTTTCAACAGTTTCATTTTCTGTACAGCATGCAGGACGGCAGTATCAAAAGTGTTAGCTTGAATTTCAACAGATTCTAACTTTTCAGGTTCAAAGTATGGACTGTTGATAATACCAAGGACGGCCTTGAGATCTTTTGACAAAAGTTGCGTGCATTTTAAGTGTGTTTGACCTCCTCCGTCTTTTATCCATTCCACGCTCCTGTTTTCGAAATCTTGAATGTGTATTCTCCATGGAGACAGTTTCCTTTCGAAAATTGGGAACAAAGATTTCCAAGTATTTCGTGAAAAGTTTTCTTCGGAGACTTTCAAGTCGAAATTGTTTAACATTCTCATTGAAGAGATGAGCTTTTCATTAAAAATATGCGAGGGATCAAAGCTTTGGGCTTGAATATTTAAAACTCGAATCATATCGAGCTTTCCAGCATTGTCTCTAAATATGTCCAAGTTCTTACGTTCATTTTCAAAAAGTTTTAGCTCTAGACTTTCAATCCGTGAAGATCTAAAGATAAATGCTTCAAGTAAGGGGACGTGTACCGATATTGTCATGACGTGCCCAACAATGTTTTCCACTGGAATGTCAATAGTAATTCCCTTTTCAAAATAAATAGAAACGTCATCAATGATTAAGTCCATGTCCGCTTTCAGTGTACAATCGCGGTTCTTGTCAAACACAAATTTATTCATTTGAACTGATTGATGACAACATTCATTTTTACGAGCTAATTGTATGGTACTGCCGATGCATCTTTCTACCACTAGTTTATCCGAAATAAAACATGAGAACTGGATGGTCATGTGTGAATGTGCCATTGTCCGGAAAACTATACGAAGCTTTTTGCTTCGCGCCAAATGCATGCATGTGTACAAGGTGTTTCCACACAGTTCTGCTGTGCAGTTATTCCCATTCTCTATCAATGCTACTTCAAGTTTGGAGAAGTTTAGTTTTATAGTAGTGTGGTCCGTCTCCTTCAAGCTGAAGTAAGTAACGTCGCATTTGCTTAAGTCCAACTGTAGTAATCTGAACCCACACAGTTTTCCAATATTCAAAATTTTGAGATTTCGCAATGTTTTGAGGGATCGTTCTATTTTCTGTAAATCATTTTCCAGAAAATTTGATAGGTCAAGGCCGTATAAGGTGCAATCTGTCAACTCTTTTGGAGATTCATAAGATGGCATACGAGTACCTTGTAATATCAACGGCTTTGTTTGCCTTTGGGCAAGTGGACTTTGTTTCAAATAGTGAAATTCATCTGTTGTATCTCCGGCATGTTTAATATCGACTAGTCCTGTATTAACAGCAATTGTTTTTACGCTATCAATGTTTGCTTTCAACAAGCTGAACGTAAACCCCAAAATAGGCTTGTATTGTTCAGTATTTTCCACATACAGATGTTGTACACGTATGGGGAATTCTTTTGATGGATATTTCTCATCGTAGGCGTGTACTTGCATAGCACATTTCAGTGGAAGATTATAAGTGATATACATGTACATTTTGTCATACTCATTTCCTCTGATTTCGGAAACATCTAAGTTGGAAATATGCACTGACATTTTGCTTGCAGTCTCCGGGTCTAACCCACAGACAAACATGACTATATTTTCCATCTCGGACATTCTCACAGCATTGTTACAGTAGTTTGCAAACTTATCGATTGCACTTTTTGTTTTATTCTTTGTGCAGAATACAATATGCAATGCTGCAAAAAATTCTTGAAGGCTCTTGTGCAAAAACGATAAACTAGTCAATCTTGAAAGTACTTGACCCATTGCCTTTGACTGTGACAGAAAACCTAATTTCACAGCTGTTTGAACTTCTTCAATTGAAAGTACTTTCTTTAAAGCGTTTTCATCAAAAACAAGGTAATTATTCCGTCCCGGTTTAAGTACTGAATCGAAAGCGAATTTTGATAATTTTGTTATCAAAGGAAGGTATTTAAGTACAAGGCATCGAACTGAAGCAGGACAACTTTCCAGAACTGGGGAATATTTTATTCCCTCGCCTCTTGATTTAATTGCTCTCTGTGTCTCTGCATATTTAATGAGGTATCCAATCATTGCCCAGTAATTTCCTGCATAGGAGTTGTAGATCTTCCCACTTTCAAACCAGAGGCAGACCATAATAACCAAAATAAGTGGCACGTTCATGAAATCCGATAAAGGTAGTTTATCATCAAACGGCAAGGAAGCAATTTGGGTCAGCCGCTGGAAGTCTTTTAAGCTTTTATCAAAATCTGCGTAGTGTTTTGGTTCCGCATCATAAAGGACATTATTTAACTTATTTATCATTTTCTCTGCCATTAAATCTCTATCTTTGATTCCTTGTATTTTCACAGCCCTGTCAATATCAGATTCTTTTAATTCGACACTGTATATCTTCCATGGCCGCGATGTGGTAAGCACTGGACAGCCATAGATATCCTTTCTTCCAGGAATATTCTGATTTTGACTGAAGGAAAACTTTGTATTCGTCGGTTTGCTCCATTCGTCTAGCCCGTCGAGGACAATCAAACACTTAAACGGTTCGGTTTTAAGGATTTCGAGAAATGTGCTGTTCATATCTGGCTTTTCAGCAAAAAGTTGGTTCTTTATCATGTCAAGTAGAAAGCAGTCATCAGAAGCGTGTCTCAGTGGGACAAAAGCTACTATGTCAAACTGCAGTGCACACTTTTCGTCTTCATCGAGATCGATGTTTCGTTTAAGGATGTTGTCCTCCGGTTGAGTTAATTTTTTTAGTGCGCTTATCCATGTCCGCAAAAACTTCATACACCATGTTGTTTTCCCCATACCAGCATCTCCAAGCATATAAATATTATTGCAAAGCTTACTTTCTTTATAAAAAATGTCTCTGTATAAGTCTACAGTTACAGCATTATCCGTCCGTCGGACTCCTTCATCAATTTTTTTATGAAGCAGATCATCACACAATACCAAGTCTACGAAGACGTCATCAATATTAGTATCTAAATCTCCGATAAATGGCGACACCTGTAGGTTTGAAATGTGATGTTCATAGATCGTTATCAACTCCTTCTGTAGATCTGCAAAATATTATAAGAATACTGTTTATGTTAAAACAAAACATTAAACTAATACTCCTTATTAGAAACGGCACATCATCCAGTAACGGGCCTAGCAAAAACGTAAGGAATTGAAGTACACATACATTGATTTAATGAAATTACTTTCTTTAAATAAAAACAGCAGTGTTTTGTGACTTAGCCTGATTTGTCGTACCTTGCTTTTTCTGCAGATAACATAGTTCTTCATTTGCTTGTATTCGGCTTGTTTCTACAGTTTTCAGATCGTCCTCAACCAAGGATGTAATTTTCTGAAAGAAGTATAAATGGTACAAACTACAATCAACAATTAAATCTACTATTTGGTATTAATATATTACATGTAGTTACAAAATATGGGTACATTTATCTCTTTCAGTCCAAGTCTTAGCCGTTATTTCCGTTATTTCAAGATCGACCTCTTGCAAGGGACGACTGAGAGACATGGGTTCCAGCCCTGCTACCGGCCAGACTCTTTATGGAAGAAAATTGGCTGTTTCTTACAGACAAGGAGAGTCTAGTACTGGTTCTTCCCGATAGTTAAGTTTACTGTTTGCATGTACATAACTGAACAAACCCTGAAATATGCGTTAATCCCCCCATGAAAGGGGTATTAAAGATAATAAATTTGTTTTAATTTTTAAAGAACTTACATTTTGGAGTGTACTTATATTTCGCTGTTTTTTATTTTCCTCATCTCTAGCAGCTGACTCTTGTTGTAATGATTTCACCTGCGACTTTAATTCATTTACAGTGGATAAAAGCTGACTTTGGCCAACTGTGTACTGGGAAACCGTATCTTGGAGGTCTGAAATCTTATCTGTAGCGTCATGTATGCTGTCGCTGTACTGTGCAAGGTCGCTTTGCATAGATTTTAACTTCGTCTCTGTTGTCTGTTGCGATGACTCAAGGTTCCCCATGCGATCTGTGTAGCTCTTTTCCATGCTTTTTATTTGCTTGATGACTTCTGCGTGTTTCTCCTCCAGGTCATCCTGCTTTTGTTTTATAGCGTTGATTGCCTCTTTACGCAGTTCGATTTCATCAGTCATTGTGATTACAATTTCGTTTTCTTGAAGCTGAAATCACGATTTTATTAGAAATCGTTACTAAACGTAACTGTTAAGGCGGCATACATTATGTGACTCTTTAACTACAACTCTAAATAAAAACGGTCATCGTGAAAGTAACCTTATGTTTTTAAAGATCATTTAATATATCTAAAACAAAGTATTGCATACCTCCTTCACTTTTTGTTTGGCTATCTTTGCATGTTCATCATGTTGTAGTTCCTCAGGATCTTCTAAGATATCAACAATGTCGGCAAAGTGTGCTTGTAGGTCAGCGTCTGTTACCTCGAACTTAGGTGAGTGCATGATTTTGTTTCTCGATATCCTGACCTTGTTGCACTAAATTTACGATATTTGTCGTTTTAATATAATTAATAGCAATAATAATAACAATAATAATAGTAATAATGATAATAATAATAATAATAATAATGATATTAACAAATGACCATAGTATCTTTATTTGAAATTACATGTATTATTAATAATAGAAATAATTAGAGAATGTACTCAACATCTTAAAAACATCTGTTTACATGTTTTTTTCGTGACTAAAAGTTAATCCAAAGAAACACAGTCGGGATCGGTTGGAAATATTAAAATTAGATTATTATGAAATATCTCATTCAAACCATTACAGGCTGAGAGTCAGCTATGAGGAAATTTTGAGAATATAACCTTTGACCCCTAAGGGTGACTTTCGCTAAGTCGGCTAAGTTGGAAAAAGGATTCTGCACACTCTAAATGAGACGAACATGTGACAAAAGTTTCTGAATGCTTGGAGGGTATTCTTATGACCTTTGACCCATAATTATGGCCTTGATCAAGTGATTTTGCAAAACAGGCTCAGCACGTTGTCTTGATGAGATAAACATACGTCACTCTTCTGAGGGGTTATCGAGATATGGAGCCGACACGAAAACCAATGACCCTTAAGTATGCCCTTGGCATTCATCAGGTAGAATTGAAACATGGGTTATGCTCGTTGACTTGAGAAGATGAATAATTAACCAAACGTTATATGAAAATCCTTCCAGGGTTTAAGGACATACGGAACGGACATAAAATGTCACGGAAGGGCAGACGGAGACCATTCTTTCATGATCCTCCCACTTCGCGGCGGGGGATAAAGGTTGAGAGATAATCAATGAATTGTACTGAAAAACCTACCTTCTGAAATAAAGGATCATTCATTGCCGAAAGCATCATATTGTTCACGATAATGCTAAGCAGACCATTGCAATCGACGTCATCCGCCGATATAGAATCGGCATATCCTTTTGTATTGAGATAACATTTTGCTACTTCCCATGCGTCGTGAGACCATTTGTGCACGTCAGAATTAAACCAGCCAGGATCATTATATCGGTGGTGATCCATTATTTGATCATACATCTTTCCACAAACCTCCTTCGGGCAATGAAAGCGGTACTTGTGTTTAGATCCAATACAAAGGCAGCGTTCTCTAAGCTTGGAACATGTCTTGCCGACAGCAGAAGCATGTGGGGGTAGGAGGAATTCTAAGTCACACATGACGCAGGTATCTGTTGAACCGCCAAGAAAAGATGTGTGCTGTTTTTGTATTTTATCATTGACAAACGGTGCTAAACCTTCTTTTAAGTATTTCAAGGCAAGACCAGACTTTACCCAGTTCTTATAAAGTTTATTTTCAAATGTCTTCTTGTGTGACATTATTATTTTGCAACTGTATGATTTTGCCAAAACCTATTGTGCATGTACGCATAAACTCTTTCTGTTTGAAACGTTATATTTCATCTGAAAAATAAAATATCTTAAAACATAGTTCGTTAATATTATCAAAACATATTCATATAAAAGTATGTTTCCTTCCTAAGTTGTAATTTTGGAGCATAACTCTAAATAATTCGTTGTACTTTTCAATGTATAAGTAGTCTCTTGAAATTAAAAACGTCTGATTTTAAATTTAATGCAATATCTTCCTTCGGTATCTTCATAACTACATGTATATCATTATAAACAATTAACTATGATATCTTTCAAACTAGAACTCTCACTGCCTATGATGAATACCCCGCACGCACAACAAGGCTTGGTACCATTCACTCTTGTGAAGTTTCATTAAATTCTGACCAAACAAGCGCTGTCCCTCAGAAGTGACAAATGCCCCCGAAAGAGGTGTCTCACAGTCTGTGCCATCTCCATGTGCTCAACAATTGTGCCATGTAATTTTAAAATCCTTCCATGCATGACAGAGTAACCATGTATACAGTATTCAATCACTTTTAAACTCTTATCTGTGGCCTTGACCTTTGAGGTAGGGAAGTGGGTCTTGCACGTGACACATTGTCTTGATGTTGTGCTGAACATTTGTGCAAAGTTATTTTAAGATCAATCAATGCATGCCAAAGTTACAGTCCAAACATTAATGTATGCATGCATACAGTATTCCATTACCTATAAACTCGAAGTATGATCTTGACCTTTGAGGTAGGGACGTGGGTCTTGCACGCGACACGTCCGCTTGACATGTTGAACATTTGTGCCAAGTTATTCTAAAATCAACCAATGCATGACAAAGTTATTGTCTGGACACAAATGTGTGCATAAATATAGGATTCCATTACCTTCTAACTTTAAGTGTGATCTTGACCTTTGAGGTAGGGACGTGGGTCTTGCACGCGACACGTCCGCTTGACATGTTGAACATTTGTGCCAAGTTATTCTAAAATCAACCAATGCATGACAAAGTTATTGTCCTGGACACAAATGTGTGCATAAATATAGGATTCCATTACCTTCTAACTTTAAGTGTGAACTTGACCTTTTAGGTAGGGACATGGGTTTTGCACGCGACACATCGTCCTGATGTGCTAAACATGTGTGCCAAGTGATCCTTCTAAAATCCTTCAATGCATGACAAAGTTACAGTCCGGACATGAATGTGTGCATATATCCTGACTAGTGCGACCTTGACCTTTGAGGTAGGGACGTTGGTCTTGCACGCAACACGTTGTCTTGATGTGCTGAACATTTGTGCCAAATTATTTTTAATCAACCAATGTATGACAAAGTTATAGTCCTGACACGAATGTGTGCATACATAGAGGATTCCATTACTTCAAACTCTAAGTGTGACCTTGACCTTTAAGGTAGGGAGCTAATCTTCACGCGAAACATTTTTTTGATGTACAGAACATTTGTGCCAAGTTATTTCAAAATCATTCCAATGCATGACAAAGTTACAGCCCTGACTCGAATATGTTTGGGTGGACGCACGAGACAGACGGACGGACGATCAGACGGACAGACAAACGAACGGAGCGATTTTAATAGCCACTCTTCGGGGGCATAAAAAATCTCTTTGTACATTGTATTCAAATGAAACAAAGGGTCATATCAAAGGCAACTATCATTTCTTTGAAATTTCATTCAATTGTGGTTGGGGCTTTGGAGATAAAACACACGCAAAAACAGTTTTTACACTGTATTGAAAACAAAAATGGTCATCACTCTGTGAAAACAATCCGAACGAAACCTACCGATGACATGCACAACTAGATTTAGTACCCGTTACACCTACGAAGTGTCATTACAATATAGCCAAAGGTTTGGAGATAAAGCTCGCACAAAAATCTGTTTATTCACACAAAAACAAAAAGGACTGCCAAGTAATCCGAATGAAACCTGCCAATGACATGCAAAACTAGGCTCCAGTGAAATTTCATTTCATACTAGCCAGGAGTCTGGTGACTCCTGTATCATGTCATTCAATTCTGGCCAGGAATTTGGTGATGAAGCTCGCACAAAATCTATATCTACACTGTAGGGCAATAACTATGTAAAATAATCCGAACGAAACCTGCCGAGAGCATGCATAACTAAAAATGGTACCAATAACTCCTGTGAAATTTTATTTCATTTTGACCAGGAATTTTGTACATGACGCATGCGCAATATTGTGTCTACAGACAGGCGGACAAGCTGAATCTAGTATATCTTACAACTTTTGTTGTTGCGGGGGTATAATAAACACAAACTGTTTTAAGCCCAAACTCGATGAGAGTGTGCTTACCTTTACTGTACGATCGATACAGAATTTTGATTCCACAGTATTCCGCTGTTATCTAGACGAATGATGGTATTCCTGTTAAATAGAAAGGAAATACTATATATTGATACATATACTGATGGGCGGACCTTTTGGAGTGAGCAAGATAATATGTAAGATTTTTTTTGATGACTACGTACCCTTAATTATAAACTATCTCTAAGATTGATGACTACGTACCCTTAATTCTAAGCTATCTCTGCTTTTAGCATTTCGGAAGCATTATTCACACAACAGCAACTTGTAGATTATTCAGCTTGTAATCTTGTGCTACATACATTTCTGTTATAGTCTAATGAAAGAACAAGATAGCCATGGTAGTTATGATCATTACGATTACCGCTCATTATCTGCAGGCCTTGAATGACATAAGAATCAGAATGTGACGGTAAAAGTAATTCTTTAAACACGATGGCTATGCTACGTGACTTTTCGGAACCGTAAACACGACCAAAAGGCGCAGTTCAAGGTAAGAATTTTAACATATCCGAGCTTAAAAAATTACGAGACGGTGAAACAAAATGCAAACTACCCGCCGACATGAGTTCTTTTACCGGTATAAGCAGACTTTCACAAATCTTTGTAATTTTACAAACATTAAAATACATTTTTTTGCAGTTACTGAAAAGTTCGGAAAGGTACATATTTCTTAATCTTGTGGAAATCATCTGTCTTTCGGTCGTTATTCAAACAGCTCTGAAAAATTTCCTAATAATGGATCACACGCTATATTGTCATATGCAACGGGTGAATAAAATTATGTCTATAACGAAGAAATTACAAATTCATAAAGGCGGTTTATACCGGGAAAAGAACTCATATCGACGGGTACTTTGCATTTTGAATCACCAAAATCCGTAAAGACTGAGACAAGAGCGTTTTGGTCGTGTGTACGTTTCCAAAAAGTCACGTGCTATAGCTACCGTGCTGAAAATACTGAATATTTACCCAGCAAATACAATTGCGAAAAGATTATTTCAAAGTCGGAGATGTTATTTAAAGGTTTTCTGTATTTAGCTTTGGCTACAAACATGTGCAGATAATAAACAAAGCTCTTCAACAACGTCACAGAAAAAAAGTCAAAGCATAGTACATTGTAGCTTTAAAACCAATTTTTTTCAGTTAAAAGGGCGGGGTAAATTTTGACCCAAATGGGGACAGTTTAGGCAGAGGACCACTAGAAAATGCTTCACACCAAATATCTAAGCTCTAGACCTTGCCAATTATAGAGAACACGATTTTCAGAAAATGCTGTACAAAATATTTACTCCAGGGGTGTGCCCAGTTTTGACCCCAAGGGCAAAGTCTTGGTACAGGACTATTAGGCGATGCTACACAACTATCAACGCTCTAGGCCTAATGGTTTATACAAACAGATTTTTCAAGCATTTCCTTATCAAATTCTATCCAACAAATGAGCCCATGGGCGGGGCCAATTTTCACCAAAGGGGCATAATTTGAACACACTTGGTAGAAGACCACTAGTTGATGTTTCATAGAGGACATTTGTTTGTTTTGAATGGATATGGAATATATCTAAACGAAAAGTGATACATTTTTTTTCATGAGCGCGAAGGGCGAGTGAAAATGTGAAAACTCTATCATTTTGAGTTGAGATATATTCCATATCCACTCATTTTTTCTTTTATACTAACTATTAAAACAAACGCTAAATTACGTATATGTACCACTGAAAAAAGTAGTTTCGGCAGAATTATATCACCCATATTGTGACTAATATGATATGTATAATCTTCACTCTATATTGCAATGATATAACACAGTACCATGTGTTTCATTAGCTAGCATAAAATGAATTCCAAATATCAAAGTTCTATGTCTTATGGTATTAAACAGTAAGATTTAAAAAGTATTTCTTCAGACACTGAGACCATGTAAAACAAGAGACCCCTGGGACAGGACAATTATCACTCCGGCAGGAGGACTACCATTCAATACAGACAATTGTAGCGTTAGTCTGTTTAAACAGAGACCCAGGAAACTATTGTACCCAGGTGAGCTAATCATGGCAACCTTAGCTTATCCTAATCGAAACGGACCATCCATTGAAAATTGCCAAGACCTGTTGAAAATTTTATGATACGACCGGAATGGCCGTCGAAGGTAGTTTAGTACAGATATCAATTGTTTTAAAGATTTTACTCAACCTTTCAATAAGGAGCTATGCTCCATTAACTTCTCCATGAAATTGCTACGTCTCGGATTTAGAAGATACCTTATTATTATCATGACTGTTTTGAAGAGAGAAGAAATTACGGCTCAAGACAAATTTAAATTTAAACTGATTATTATGTTTTATATTAAACGATGATTTCTACGCTAAAATGCTATGAATACAGCTAACTTGTGCATGACTAATCGCGATTATTTACATTGCTATATGATACGATAGTACGAAAGACCGGTGGTGACATTCTTATTGAAATCGTGAAATCAGTTGAAATGTCACCGCTGGTCTTTGGTTAGATAGTGTGCAGGTGGTTTATGTCATGAAAATCGTTCAAAGATAAAATCTGAGCAGTTACAAAAATAGTCGACAATGTGTAAACATTCTTACACTAACTGTCGTTCTTAAATAAAACAAAATGCACTGTCATCTATAACATTGCATATTTATTTGAGTAAAGAAAAAAGTAATACTTAAGAAGCATGGGGAATGTTACGAGTAACATTTAGGAAAACTGACAAACATTTACAAACTCATCACAAGCACGGAAACTAATTAAAAATTGGCTTCCATGTAAATGTGAATTCAGCACAAACGATTTTTTTCAGTATTTGCGTAGTGTGTTACAGACTTTTATCTAGTGTGCTACTGAAAATGATTAAATTAACATTTTTGTAGCACATAACTCTCAAGTTTGCAGATTCAGCGGAAACAATAAAGACAGACACCTGATATCTTTTGCAATTCTTAAATCTAATAAAGGTTGTTTCTTTATTCAAATAATGAAATGAAGGTGTTTCAACACTTCAAGTGAAAGAATATACCATCACATACTGTTAAAAGTCCCAGGATCACATTGATTTTACTGATATAGAAAAAATAATTAACTGCAAAGATAATGATAGAACCATGTTCTGTTCACTCTTAAACAATGTTTGACAATATGCCTTTCTTTCATCTTAAAGTTATTTCTTCATGAAAAAGAGTTGTCAGAAAGACTTTCTTATTTTTTGCAATATCATTGAAATAACTACTGCACTATATTTCTAACATGTACATCGATTTAAAAAGCAAAGTTTGGAATGTTTCTGGTTCAAATAAAGGTCATTTCCGCCAGTTAGACATCTTTCTTGGTAAAATAGGAGCTACTTAAAGTTACTTGTACTTGTGATCCTGGGACATTAAGAAGAGGTGATTTGGGATCCTGATTCTGAAATGTTTGTAGTGTATTCATTCTGAATTGTATATATAACATAACTATATGTATCACTTTCTATCTAATGTTTTCATATATAGTTAGTTGAAAATAAAACTCATGGAAAGTACAGGATTTTTGCTATTTCAAGAACCTTATAAAGATAAAAAGCACATTTAAACAAGTACAACCTTGTGAAAGGATAAGACCTACAACAGAAATTAATAAATCACGTTTTCAATATGACGCAACGGAGATAATATAATAAAACAACATTCTGCCTAGACCTGTAAAAAAGAACCAACCATAACCCAACTGGCTTAGTCTGAGTATTCCGCCATCATAACAAATACATTTTTCAGAGAAATCAATAATTATAATAGGGATGGCAACGAATATCCGGATATCCGAATATTCGTTCAGCTTCCGAATATTCGGATCCGATATAGATATCCGAGTATTCGGTAAATTCGTCCAAAAACGAATTTAAATTCAGAACTTTTCAATTACGGCCGATAAAGTGTCAGTTTACAAAACCCGGTTGCTCTGGTGATGACACGTTCTATAGTCAATCTTTAGCGATACAGTAGACAAAAGAGATTAGGCAGACAAAAGAGTTTCAATTCCTAGGTGTGAATTGTTGAACAAACATTTAGATTAAAGATAATTATTATGCAAGTGTTTTAAAGTCTTGTTTACGCCGATACATAATGTCGAGGCAATAACTTTAGCCATTGTAATTATGAAGTATCTTTTTGTACAGCACCCTGGTTTACAAACATTAAAAAAATTATTAAATAATTTTAAACTTTTCAGATAGTTCTTTATTGAAGATTTTCTTTCTCAGCCTCATTAAGCCTCCTGCAGATCTATAAAAAATGAAGCAGCAGAAAAAGAAAGTAAATGTCCGTGTAACGACTCTGTCACGGATAAAACGAAACCGAAAGTATACCAGTTCTTGCAGTTAGCTCTTGTAATAACAACGTACATGTATATGAAATTTATTTTATCCTAATTTTATGACATGAATGATTGAATTTTATAGCAATTAATTGTCTGACTTACAAGATGTAAAAGAATATTCGCATGTCTAGGGTTACTGTAAGCTCTAAATTTATAATCGCGAAAATATGCGACAAACTGATCAACAACGTATTGATTTAGTTCATAAAACGACCGAATATCCGGATATTCGTTCGGAAGGCTGACCGAATATCCGAATACCAATTTGGGTATTCGTTGACATCCCTAATAATTATAGATCTACTTATCTACCCATCCAACATGTGAACAACCCGTCGACCCGGTGGAATCATTTATATAGAATATAGAAGTGTTTTATGAACTGAAGAGATGAGGTAACTCTGCACGCAAGGAGAGGGGACACAAGTTGAGGAGGTAATGGAAAATGCCTAAACCTGAACGAGCTACAAAAAGTCTCGAAACAGCTCAAAGGCAAGTAATAACCTAGTAATGAGGTGTTTATTTACATTTGTACACAGAGTAAATAAGTAACATTTTTTCTCTATGTCATTCCGTCATGTTATCAGCGTTTTGTGTCCCATGTAATGTAGCTATCATGCTGGCAAGTGTTACATAAACTCAATTTTTCGTTAACCGTTGAAACCACTTTCAATTTAACACAATGCGTAAGTGGACAGTAAGCACTTACATCCGGTAAACTGTCTACGTACGGTCCCACTTGAGATACATTGTACATGTACATGTATACCGCTATTAGACCTGACCAGCGCACTTGCACTCGCACATGTAAATGTAAACGTACAACTGCCTAATTTCAGGGGCGATCTCAAACGATTCTAGTATCATAGGAAATCTTGGTTACGTTCATCATTAAAAAGTCTTCATCATTATATAATACCATTCACTATTATCCTAATAATAATCATTACTATAATGTACTGTAGAACTAATACAAGATTGAACATATACACTATCATCATAATCATCATGAAGAGATGCAATTAAATGAATCAATAATTAAATCAGTTTCATCAAAATCGTCCTTTTCTTGAGAGTCATTCTCCCATCAACACCAGTTGTACCATTGTTAAAATAAAACAAATAATGTCCCCAACACAGATTTTCAATGGTACCGGGAGAAAATCTAGAATTAGAAAAAAAATCTTCAAGAGACTTTGACCAAAAAACAACAGTGATATGACCGAAAAAATATGAGAATTAAAAAATACATTGACATTGACACCCCTCCCCCTCAAAGAAAATGTTTTATTGATATTAAAAAAATATATATAACATTACAGTGACCTTGAACCCCCATCCAAAAAATATTCTTTTAATTTTTTTTTATAATTAATTTAACCTTGACCCCCAAAGGATTTTTTAGAACAATTTCAGAATTTAAAAACAATCTTTTTACAATAACAGTGACCTTAACCTAGACCCTAGTTAACTAAGTGCAATCCAAATCTCCACATAAGCTACCTACACACTGATTTTCATTGTAATTCGTCACTCCTAGTATAGCCTGAGTTATAGATCGGAATCTGTTTTTCTATTTTAGTAACAGTGACATTGACATTCATTTGAGTGGCCCAAAATGCAATTCAAAGCTTCCTCTCCACACAGTCTACCTACACACCAAGTTTGATTGCAATTAACTCGAGTTATGGAGCGGAAACCAATTTTCTATTTTTAGTAACAGTGACCTTGACCTTGAGCATAGAGCCCTTAATACAATCGCAAACCTACTCTCTTACGCAAGCTACATACGCACCAAGATTCATTGCAAATGGTCACTCTTAACATTACTAAAGTTACTGAGCGGAAACCAAATGTGTGATGACCACCCGCCCGCCCGACATACGACAACGCCATTGTAATTACCAGGTTTTTAAGAAAGAACAAAAAACTGGTTAATAATAATAATTATTATCATCATCGTCGTCGTCAGCTATATCATCATTTTCATACTATCAACATTCATTACCATAACGATCATCACCACCATCATCCTCAACAGTACCTGATTAACATAATGACAAAATTTGGAGATCAAGAACTTCCACTTATTGATGAATGTGTTTCGCTTGGTGACAGTATATACCCTAACCGACATTGTATACGGACTGTCAATAAATCAGACAACACTTAGTTGAACGAATGATGTGCAAAAAAAATAATAAATGCAAAGTAATAATTGTTAAACATGCAATTGCACAGGACTTCATGAAATGGTTCACGAGAATTTTAAAACTACCTAAACATTTAGTATGGTGACTATAAACAATCTAAATCAACAACGTATTTTGTACTTGAAAATTAGAATAATTCACCTTATAAAATTATTGATTAACCCAAGTTAATGTGCAGGCGATATTGCGCTGCGATTGGACAAAAATAGTTCAAACAAAAGGTTTAATAACAAAAGATTACAGCTTTATGTTTTCAATATTTCAAGGACGGATCATTTTACATGAAAACAGCATAATTATATATCTTAATGTCTCACTCAAACTGTCGTAACCTATTTCATTGGAAACAGTTGAACTGCATAAAGCCACCATAGCAAACAGACACACATTATAGTAGGACGAATACATAACTGAACTTGGTTGTGTTAACCAAAAAAATACGCACAAACCTTGGTTTAATGTGTCACGCAAATTTATATATTGACATTAACCCATGTAAAATAATTAAGTCAGATTATGAAATTCAATGCACTTTCTCATGTTTCGGGTCATGCGCTAGCCTTGGCATGTCGACAGCCATGAATTTGGGTTTCATAAAATAAACTTGGTAACAGAATTTGTACATAAATTAAGAAATATACTTACGTGTCCACAGGAGCCTTCATCTTCGTCACGTGTAAACAGGAAGTATGTCCAATGATTCAGTGTGCGCGCACAGATGTAAATGTATGGCGTCGTGTT